>LPNX010689384.1:6705-37628 GCA_001517045.1 Pseudotsuga menziesii | reverse complement strand
AGTTTGGTTGATCTCTCATCATTTCCCTAACATTTGGGTATTTAAAATAAAATGCTCAAATATGAGGGGTAAATTTTAGATTGAACCAAGACATTTAAGAAAAAATCTGTTGATGTATTTGTAACTTCAGAATGTATTCACTTGTATATCTTATGTATTGTACCTCGATGTTCCTATCGACAAGTATCAGTAATGTAATTGAGTCATGTCATACCCGGATGTTCCTATCGGGAGAATCAGTAATGTAAACAAGTCATATAAAGTCATAGAGGGTAACCCTCCTTATTGATCAAGGGTTAAAGTCCTCGTAGTTGTGGGGTACTAGGGTTATTAGACTAACCTAGAGAAGTCGGCCTTGGTGAGTTAATGTCAAGTCGGAAACAAGTATAAATAGAGAGTGAGCCTCTCTATTTATCACACAGTCACTCACACTCAATTGTAGCGCATGAGTGAGAGAGAAGGAGTAGGGATAAGAGAGAGAAAAACTGTCGGAGATCATCTTACTATCTTTGGATTTTACTGCTACCATTGGTGCTTATTCTATCTCTGAGGAAGTTGCGGGGTTTTCTCCTTTATGGTTTCCCGAGAAAAATCTTTGTGTCTATTGTCTCTTATGTTTGATTGCTGTGCATGTTATTCTCTCATATAAGATCCTAAGATAATACTGTCTAAATTGATAAGAACATAACAAAATCCAGTCCAAATTCATTATGGTATATAAAGTAAGTTTTACTTTAGTTTAAGAATCACTTTAATTAGAATAGAATTATGTTAGTGATTATTGTTTTGACCAAATTTTCTAAGAGAATTTTTTGTGGTCTTAAGTATAGGATTTAATTTTATTTAGAAGCTTTACAGCTATCATATGGAACACGTAATCAAATTATCCCTTTTACGGATATATGGATTGACCATTATCACATGGTCTCGGATAAATGAGCTAAGTGGGTTGTTTGGTTTGATGTTTAGTAATGTATATAATTCATACAAGATACATTACTTACTAATTTCATCCTTCCAGATCATGTGATAAAATGATGCAAGTACATTCCACCCATTTTTAAAGAACTTTATGACAACTAGATCTTCCATATGAAATATAATTTCCCTTGGGGTTAATCCAATAATAATGTGCAATTTCCAGCCCACTCTACAAGTCTTCTGTATCCACTTATTATGGGTTTGCAATTCACTTGGAAAATCATGCTTTTCACACATTTCAATAATATTATCCCATAAGGAGGAGAGCTTTACCCTGTGCAAATTAGCCCTGATATCCTTCATGTCATGTTTCTTAAACGAATCATAATATGTGACGCAATCTTACGCTATTTATAGCACTCAATATTTTCCATAATATATTGTTTTTTGTTTAATTTAATGGCTATCTCAACAAAGTTTGCGTTGTGTTTGTTTAACATTTGCGTTGTGCTTGATGCTTGATTTTAATATCACTTGCTATTTGTAGGGAAATAGGCACATTATCATTATGCACAAAATAGATATCACCAATTCAAGAACATTTTTCGGAAATTGTAGATAAAAGTCAATGTCAAATTACAATTTAATATCAAACTCTTACACAATAAGAAATTGCGAGAACTTTTACTTCTTGACAAGTTCAGATAGCTTTCAACATTCATTTTCTTTTGTTCTTTCAAAATGTATTTTAAAAAGGGAATTGAATATTACCTGATACCTAACACCAATGGCTTCTAGCTGCAATAATATTTCGATATTTGTAGAAGAATATGAATCAGGTTTTGCAATTCTCCTCCCAGTTATGGTCTTTTCTATGGTATGATTCAAAACATAATCATATTATATATGCTCTCAAAAACAGTCTTGTACAATATTATCATAACTTGGCTTTGCACTGTCAAATGAAGAATATTCAAAATGGTCTCAAAATTATCAATATATATTGCGCCCTCGCTTGAACAAAACATGTAAGTGCCGAAAGGTTTGTATCGGCTTCTCTTGATAACCCCAGTTAACTCCATCAAAGAGTCAAGCCCATGGTATGGTATTGTATGAGTATACTCCAAGACATTGTTAAGAAGTCCTACAAACATATTGAGTGAAAGAATCAGGTACATTTGTACTTTCATCAACCATTATGGCCTGCTAGTGAGGAAAAATAGCATTGAAAGGCTCAACAATCGACTCAAACAGTACAAGGAGCATGTGACGAACAATACATTAGGGGAATTTTGAGGTCTAAAATTGGCCTCATAAGAGATATAATAAAATATTATGAGTTAGGCATTTTGTGAGGAATGCATATTTACAACTCATATCTTACACTATAACCAATGCAACTATGGTTAAGTTAAATTGAAAAGATGTCTAAAATAAAACCAGTAAAAGAATCATCTTTGATATGACTATAAGTAAAGTACTTTTGAGTACATAAATTACTTTTGAATATAATATGATGAATGTAGTTATAAAGTAATGTACTCATAAATTAAAATATATTAATTTTGAAATTTGAAACATAAGTTACTTCTTCAATATTCAAAATATGTTTATAAACCATATATTTATAATTTTGAATTTTAAACATAAAGTTAAATTTAAATGAATAATTGTCATATATATATATATATATAATAAAAATTAATTTTAAAATATAAATATAAAACTATAAATAAATAAATAAAAACATTTTCTAAATTTATTTTTCAACATTTTAATACATCTTCAAAAATACTTGTAAACTCATTTTTAATAGTTTATTATGATATATATTATGTATATCACATATCATTTTTAATGCAATAATTCATAACATCATTAAATAAATAAATTAAAAAGTGTTAATATTGGGATGAAGGAATAGTATATAAATTTCAACCACTAAAAAGTTGAGCTAATATTAAACAAATGAGAAAATTATGTAAATAACATTATTATTATATATAACAAAAATTATAATAATATAATATCTTATTATGATATAATAGTTCATTCAAATTATCTTATTATGATATAAACTCAGAGAATGGTTTATAATTTGAAGGAATTGTTGCTCCTCTTGAATTAAGGTTCCTTCCAGATCTCTGAGAATGATAACATTCACTTTTCCCTTTCTTGGGTTATTTCTAGTTTCTTGAATTTCTTTGATACATTTCCCCTTGTCCATACGTGTACAAAGGTAGTTGTTGCGAGAGTTATATGTGCAATACACCAAAAAAACTGAACTTATGAACTTCAATATATTAAGACACTTACGGTCAATACAAGAAATAACAATTAAGATATTAAATTTACTTGAATTTCAGTGAACGCTTGTTAAGAAGTTGTGCAGGAATTACACCGCTGAAATTGTATTTCCATATAAACCTGTCATAATGATAAAAATGATTTTTATACTATATTAATTTACAAAAGGATTTTAGATCAAGTTTTGCTTTGATCTAAAATGGGCCTACCCACAATTGTTGGAACTTAGTATGCTTTCCCTTCTCGTCATGGGGATGATCCCATTTGAGAACGAGGTCTCCCACTTCTAAGTCCCTTTTCCCAGCTTTATGTTTGTCAAACCATCTTTTTACTATTTCCTGTTGTTGTTTAAAACGTTCTCTAGCCTTGGAGCTGGCCTCCTCTGCTTTCAGAAGATTATATATCCTTATTTGGAGAACCTCGTCATCCGACCCCCTAGACTCTTGGGCTAGTATGGAAGCTGGTAGCATGATATTGGGAGGCAGGATGGCTTCCTTACCATACACAAGGGTATAGGGTGACACTCCTATTGCAGACTTGGGGGTGACTCTGTCAGCCCACAGGACGTTGGGTAAGGCTGAGTGCCAACTTCTCTGGTTTTCTACTACAGTCTTCTTCAAAATTCTAATGAGGTTTTTATTAGAGGACTCGGCTAGGCCATTCCCTTGCGGATAGTAGTTAGCAGAGTAATGTAATTTTATCCCTTTATCATGAGCAAATGTAGTCAATTTAATTGATGAAAAATATTTAGCATTGTCAAAAACTAACGAAATTGGAACTCCAAACCTGGTCATGATATGATCTTGTAGGATGCTGATGACTTCGTCTTCGTTTATTTTGCACAGTGGGATAGCTTCGACCCAGCGAGTGAAATAATCAGTAGTAGTAAGAATGTACTTGTGTAGTAGGGAAGAATTCGGTTTTATTTCTCCAATAATGTCCAGCCCCCATTGCTCAAATGGTTCCATGATCATTACAGGCTTTAAGGGCGCTGCTGCTTTAGGCTGTCTCCCACCACACCTTTGACAAATATCACATGTCCTGACATGTGCATGTGCATGTTTAAAGAGTGTCGTCCAATAGTAACCAGCTCTAAGGATTTTATGGGCTGTAGTATCCCCTGAATAATGTCCCCCAGCCGGACCATTGTGTAATTCAGACATTACTTTCTCAACATCCTCTTTCTCCAAGCATCTCAGGAGGACTCCATTGTAGTTCTTTCTGAATAATACGCCTTATATGATTTGGTAGGAAGCTGATTTCAAACGCAGAGCTCTCCTTTGTTTTGAACTCCAATGTTCGGGCAACAGCCCTGACTGCAAGTAATGCACAAGGTCTCTATACCAGGACTCAGGAGCTATGAACAAAGGACATACATCCATTATATGCAATTCGACTTCATCTTCCCATGCTTGTTCTTCATTGTTTCTGCTTCCAGTCATCAATTTGCATAATCCTTGACCTTTCACTATAGAGGCTGGCTTGAATTCAAGGTCGTATTCTTGAAGAGCTGTTACCCAATTGCCCCTTCTTTCTCCTAACTCTTTCTGAATGAGAAGGGATCTTACAGCTGGGTAAGGGACTATTACCTTGGTTCGATTTTTTAATATGGAAGGCCTGAATTGCTTTACTGCCTTAAATACTGCATAAGCCTGCTTATCAATGGCTGGGTAGTTTAATTCAGCCCCTTGAAGCCCGGTGCTCATGAAAGAGATTGGGAATTCATCACCCCCGTCCTCTTTTTGCGTAAGCACGGATGCCAATGAATCATCGGATGCAAATGTGTACATAATAAAGTCTTTACCAAAGTCTGGACTTTTCAGGGAGGGAGCATGTGCAACATCAGTCTTGATTTTGCTGAAAGCATTCTTTTCGGTTTCAGTCCACTTAAACTGTTCATTTTGCTTGACCATCTGCTGCAGTGGCTTAACAGTTTGGGCAAAATCAGGTACAAATCTTCTGACAAAATTTATGGTTCCCATAAACGATTGCATTCCCTTTTTATTATGTGGCATAGGGATTGTTCAATGGCCTTAATTATTTCTGGGTCTATAGATATACCTCTCTTTGAGACTATGTGTCCCAGCAACTTGACCTCTGTGACTGCAAATATGCACTTCTTAGGATTGAGGGAGATTCCATATTTCCGGTAGCGTTCGAAAATTTGTTTTAGGTGAAAAGTGTGTTCTCCCCTTTTCTTCGAAAATATTGTAATGTCATCAAGGTATACCACAACACTTCATCCAATCAGCCCGTGGAAAGCTATGTCCATAGCCCTCTGAAATGTTGCTCCAGTGTTAATCAGTCCAAAGGGCATCCTTCTATAGGCAAAAGTTCCCCATTTAGTTCTGAACGTTGTCTTTAATCTATCTTCCTCAGCTACTAACACTTGGTTGTAACCAGAGAAACCATCTAGTAATGAAAACAATTCAAAACCGAACACCATCTGTAGCAATTGCTCCATGGGAGGCACCGAATAGTTGTCTTTGTTTGAGGCACGGTTTAAGTTTCTGAAGTCCACACACAGTCTGATTTCTCCTGACTTTTTTCTAATCGGTACCAGATTGGACACCCATTTGGAGTGCCTGACTTTAAAAATAATTCTAGCATCTAACAATTTCTTTACTTCGCTCTGGATTAGTGGTTCCAACTTTGGGTGCATCTTCCTCAACGGCTGCTGATATGGCTTGACGCTTGCTTTAATAGGGACGATATGCTTGATGATGTTGGTGTCGTAGGTTTTCAAATCTTCGTACGTCCATGCAAAAACGTCTTTATATTGTTTAAATAGGCAGACGAATTTTTCTCTTTCTGCTGGCGAACAGCATTTGCCGAGATTCACTAACTTAGGATTGTTCTCAATCCCCAAATTTATCAGCTCGAACAATAGAGTTGAGCTGTGCGTCTTCACGTTAGTGGGTCTTCTGAACTTTTCATTTAAGTCAAACATTTTCTCTAAAATTCTAACCCCTTTAGGAATGAAATTATCATATTTCATCTCAGCCTGATGTTCCTCATCATCTATAATGGCTCCTTTAAAGATCTCATCATTTGTCAAACACTCGATTATTTACTGGTCATTGTCAAATACTCGCAGGTTGGTGATCATGTCAGGTACTGAAGGCCTAAAAAGTAATTCAACAGAACATCTGTTATTAGTGGGTACCATCCTGGCGGCTGATGTGGCCAAAAGATCAGCGGCCGCATTTTTCATTCTTGGGATTGAAATAATATTGAATGCATGAAAACATTTAAGCAAATCCCATACCTCGTTTTGGTAAGCTTTCAAGTGGGGGGAAACACAATGTATTTGATTTCTTATTTGCTTTAAAACTATTTCTGAGTCCCCAAAAACTTTTAAATTACTTACCTTCAATTCAATCGCTTTCTTGAGTCCCTGCACCAGTGCTTCATATTCAGCTGTATTGTTAGTACATTCAAACTCTAATCTACATGACAGGAAATGTTTATTCTTTTGTGGATCAATAAGGACACATCCAGCCCCCGACCCTTCTAACGTCTTTGAGCCATCAAAAAATAAAGTCCAAAAATTATTGACTACTGAAAATGAATCTATTCCTACTGCTAAGTCTACTATGTTACAGTCAATCTCATTAGCCTGAGAAAATCGAAGGAGATCAGGCTGGGTGCCAGATGTGTCGCTGGCCTCCTCCGCTTGATAGTTAACTGGTTCCAGTTCGAGAAAATAGTTTCCCAACACAAGTTCGACCAGTATATTCTTCTCATCCAGTTGAGTAACATTGTACTTCATGTGAGGTTCTCTCAAAACCTTAATCTGATTGGGACTTCCTTTGTACGGCAACCACAGGTGTGACCAATATGAGGCAAAATATCCATTTAATTTAGCTGACCAATCTCTGCTCAGGACCAGGCCATAAGCATCTGGTATATCAGCCACCATGATGTTAATAACTTAGCATACTCTGTCATCGGATGCCAGATGGATTAGGACATCTTCCATCTCACCAATTACCTTAACGTCTGTCCTATCCAATTGCACCACCCTCCACGTGGTAGGCTTAGGCTGCCCATTTATTTTCTTACATACTGATACGGGCATGACATTAATTGACGCCCCTGAGTCTACTAGACAATTGTGAACGTTATGATTAAAAATTTCAAACGTCAGGAGGAAGGGTGGCTGTTTAGCTTTAGACATACCTCCAGTGCTAGCTTCTCCAATTTCTTCTTCGTCCAGAGGTTGATTGTCAGTAGGCCGCTCCTCTTCTGATGTTTCCAGTGCTTTCAACAACCTTTCCTTTTGTTGAGGTACTTTGCACATTTCAAACACAGGGACGTTCGCCTTTATCTTTTTTAAATCTTCAACAACGTGATATTCTATTTGTTGTTTAATGGACTGAGATTTATCAGTATTCACCTTTTCTTTGTTTAGTTCAGGAAGCCTTCTGTTCTGCTTAGGATCTTGGCTGGTAATAGTGAATTCTGGAGTCTTATCAGCCATGAATTTATCTTGAAATTTCTTCCTGATATTTCTTTGCAGCCTTCTGATCTTTGGGAGTAAAAGACTGTCATTGCTAACCGTCCCTTGACTTCTAGTTGTCACGTTAGCCTCCCTGATATCTTTGTGTTTTTTAGTTATATCTTCTTCTGCATCGAGTAAGGAGACGGAACTCCATAATTCCATAGTCTCTTCTTCATGTTCCTTTGTAGAAGTAGAAGCAACATTTTCTTTCTTTTCATCATCCTCTTCTTCCGTTAGTCTCGAATCCAACATCCGATTCATAACTAACGTCATTGAATTTATCCATTACGGACAGTTCCTTTTGGAGTGAGGCTGCTGGTGAAAGGTGCAGAAATTTTCCATCCCTATCTCTGTTAGATTCATAGACGCAGTATTGTGAGGAGGAGGTTGGGACTGATTGTTTTCCTCCATTTTCTTATAATAAGGCCTGTAGAACTTCTTTGTTTCCTTCTCTTTCTCCAAGTCTATGATCTTATTAGACAGCTTTTGCATCATTTTGGCCATACTTTCATAATCTGGTGCTTTCTCCTTTTTAGGATTAGTGAACAATAACGTTTTCCTTCTCTCTCCTAATTGTTCAGGGTAATATTCAATACTCTCTCTTTCAGCCTCCACCACTTCTGCTTCTTCATAGGTTTCTGTCAGAGTAGTCTTGGCCCTACCTTTCGCAAACATGGCCAGATCAAGACCCAAAGCTGAAGTATAGTACTCAATTAGTACTTTGTCTGAAGGCTTATCTATTTCAGAAAATTTCTTAAGATATGCTGCGAACCTTTGTGTGAAACTGTGCACTTTTTCCTTTTTCTCTTTCTTCAGTGCACATAGTCCTTTCATAAGGGCTGCATGATTCTTTTGAACTGCATACTTACTTATGAAAATTCCCTCGAAAGTATCCCAATCTGGGATAGAATTAGCAGGCAACCCAAAGTACCAAGGTGCAGCAGTCCCTTTGAGGGTATGCGGGAAAATTCTGTACACTACATCTTCATGTTCCCCAGCTCTCAATCCTTCTATTTCCAAGTAGAAACTCTGCAAATGGTCATCTACTAATATCTTCTCATTGGGGTCAAATTTAGGCAACAACTTTTCGAAGGCTTGAGGTAGGTCATGCAAAGGCGGTGTCAGATTTAGGGGTGACCTGGCTTTCCATGCAGGTGGTGGATTTGGTGGATTGGGAGGAGGTTGATTGGCGTTAACACCGGCCATGAGTTGAGGTGGAGAGTGAGGAGGTGAACCAACAGGGGTGTGAACAGGAGAAATGTAAGGGGTTTCTGGGCCTTCTTGATTCAAAGGTAGCTCAACTTCTTGCAAAGCAGTCTCTACAAGTTCTTCCCAGTCTCCAACCAATAATGAATCTTCTGCTATAGGACGGTCTTTCTTCTTGTACTCTCTTCTAGGTAAGTCAGGGATAATTGGAAACCCTCCAAGCTTCTTTACGTATTCCCAGGTGTATCTTCTTAGGTCGTTAACTACTTCGTTACCAACAGCATATAGATGTTCTCTTTTTTCTTCTTCCAGAATTGGATTGCGCGGTCCACTACTTTCAGAACTGTAACCAACGGAATAATCTCAGGAAAACGGGTTTCCTCGGCCAGCCATGCACTGGCGGCCCTCCTTCTAGCGCCAAAACTGTTGAGGCCTGGAAATTCGCAGGGGGCAACAGTAAGGGATTCTCCCCAATCAACGTTCCCAACTAGCCCGTTGGCTGTTTGGAATAGGGAATCCGTCCGGTTTGCGGTCTGGCTACCATAGGTCAAGAAACAAAACAAAGGCTTTACCGGTTGCGGCCCGGCCCACCGAGTTTTTTGTGTTTTTTGACTTTAAGAAATGAAATGCAAGTGCCTAACTAAATGCAGGGTGATAAAGATGCCAGGAGCAGTCACAATGTGATGCGCAGGTTCTTACCTCTCGTCTTATGGCTCATAGGCATCCAAATTGCATACAACAAACAAAAAATGGACTGACTCTCGAAACTATCCCTAGGGAGCAGAATTATCATATTGGGTGAATAATACAATCAGTACATGCATTGTGAAATGTTTCAGATAGCTGAGACTTCCTTCCAAAACACATGAACACTCTAAAATATATTTCAACAACCAAATAGCTGATTATTTATGAACAAGCCACTATTACTCACCATGGAAACAACATCACAGAATAAACTTAAGAATATTCCAGCAAGAACATATGTTCAGAAATTAGAACATTCTCACAGTTAAAGAGTCATAGCTGAAAATGAAATAGTTCCTCTTCACATTGCTCCTTTAAACACATGTGACGCATTCCGTATTGCACCTCTTCTAGCAAGCAAAATTTGCAGTCTCTAATGTAAAATGAAGTAGTTCCTCTTACAATAGATGATTTACAAAAAAATTCAAGGAAAAATCCCTTTCTCAGTTTCCCTTTCCCATATTTAACTACCCCTACAGAGTGTTTCGTTTTCCTCCTAGACGCATGACCTTTCAGCTTCTCGAACACTTCACATTCCGATATTTTGTGTGCATGCAATCATGAACCACTTGGTAACTGATCCGTTTCTGCGTATTCATTATTCCAGATTTTGTCTTCTACAGCCATGGTTCTCCACGACGATTCCTTGAGCTTTAGTTATACTTTTTCCAGACAGTCCATCTTTCTTCACCAGGGTAGATTGACCGGTCTCTTCGAAACTGCCTGCAATCAATTCACAAACAACATCTCAGCAGCGAAAACATTATCAATTAAAAAAATATTTCACAAGGAACTGGCAGGGCGCAACGCCTACAGGCCTGACGCACTTATCCTATGGTCATCAACAGAAAAATAATGGCGGGAACACCTAAAGTTGGCAATCGGAAGGGAGTAAGCTTGGAGACCAAAAGGTTCTCCCATCCGCAACGGCAGGCGAGGCTTAAGTCATGGACCAGCAAAACACAAGCAAGAGGGGCTTTAAATCGGCCATCGAACAGTTTTGAGCTTCGGAGGCCGGAAGACTTTCAGAGCCGCAACGGCGGGAAAGAGAGCTCGGAGATACGTGAAGCGGGCGGGAGAAATAATCGGACGTCGGGCGACTTTAACATCGGAAGCTAAAAGAAACTCCCAGCCGCAACGGCGGATGATTCTTAGCTACAGGTAAGTAGTTTAAGGTTTAACACGAATCGGACGTCGGAGAAACCTGGAGAGTCGGACGCTAAAATGGTCTGAGAGCCGCAACGGCGGTGGAAAAGAAACTCACAGCTTCTGATCTGAAATTAAAAAGAGACCTGATCACAAGAAAAAACAAGTACTCAAACAGTTTTAAGGATCAGGCACAGCTAGGTTCGTTATTTCTTCGAAAAGGCAACTCTGAAGAACAACGATTTTCCCCCTTTCTTTTATCGACCAGTAAACCAGACATCCACGACTCAAACCAAAACTGTCCAAGGCATACATAAACCGGCTGACATCCATCTTCAAAGTGAAACGAAAATAAGATACGCCCAAGAGACTCAAGAATTTAACGATCAAACCAAGCAAAGATGATGAGGAGGGGCCCAGAATTTAAATAACAATAAATTTGGGGAGAACAGTTGCAACAGCAACAGTTTCTTTGGGAGAAAGGAGGTAGATTATTTGGGTCATATTGTGTCTCATGAAGGTGTCAAGGTCGACCTTAAAAAAATTAAATCCATGATGGAATGGCCAATTACCAAAACCCTAAATAATCTTCGAGGATTCTTAGGTCTGACAAGGTACTACCGTGAGTTTGTTCAGAGCTATGGAAGAATAGTAGCTCTTCTAACATCGTTACTGAATAAAGATGCATTTTCTTGGACTCCAAACGCAACTCAAGCCTTTCAACAACTCAAAGAGGCCATGTGTAAAGCTTTGGTTTTGGTGACACTAGACTTCACAAAAACCTTTATTGTGGAATGTCATGCTTCAGGAAATGAAATTGGAGCTATACTAATGCAAGAATGACACCCTATTGCCTTCACTAGTCATCCAATCAAGGGAAAGAACTTAAAAATCCCATTTATGAGAAGGAAATGTTGGCAATACTAAATGCCTTGAAGAAATGGTGCCCCAACCTTATAGGGAGACATTTAAAAGTTAAAACTAATCATGATAGCCTTAAATACTTCTTGGAACAAAGGCTATCTTTAGAAGAGCAACAACAATGGGTAACAAAGATGTTGGGATATGACTTTGAATTCATCTACCAAAAGGGGAAGAAAAATCTTGTCGCATATGCACTCTCTGGGAAAGATGAGGATATTGAAGCATTACTCTATGCTATTTCGATCATCCAACCAAATTGGATAGCCGAAGCAATGGACGAATGGAAAAATGACGAAAAAATATGGACATTTATTCAAAAGATGCAACAAGATCCTAGTGACTCTAATACATTTAGGTGGAAATATGACTTGATATGGTACAAGGATTGCTTATATCTTGGTAAGAGTTCCTAGCTCAAGCAAAAGGTACTTTTTGAATTTTACTCCTCACCGATAGGAGGGCACTCAAGTTTCTTAAAAACCTACCACAGGGTAAAGAAAGATTTTTTTGGGATGGTCTTAAAAATGACTTTCAAAAATTTGTGGAAGAATGTTTGGTTTTCCAACAAAATAAAGTGGAAACAATTAAGACCTATGGTCTCCTACAACCACTTTCCATTCCAAGCCAAAGGTGGATAGAGGTCTCGATGGATTTTACCATAGTTTTACCAAAGTCTGAAGGAAAGAGTGTCATCATGGTGGTTGTTGATAGACTCACTAAATATGCACACTTTTGTGCACTATCTCACCCCTTCAAAGTACGGTCGCCAATTATTTTATGGAGACAGTAAAAAAACTACATGGTAATCCAAATATTATAGTGAGTGACAGGGATCCCATTTTCATTGGAAATTTTTGGACCAAATTATTTTCTTGTTTGGGTACTCAACTGACTCATAGCTCATATATAGTAAACAAATTTTTGTAAGGGTATCTTCGATGTTTTGCAGCTAATAAAAAAACATAATGGGTCAAGTGGTTACCATTGGCAGAATGATGGTATAATACTTTCTTGCATACATCATCCAAAATGACCCCATTTATGGCATTGCATGGCTACCATCCACCATCCATCACATCTTCACTAAGAGACTCTAAGGTTCAAGCAGTGAAAGACCACATGGAGCATCAACAACAAGTTCTTCAACTCTTAAAAGACAACCTGAATCTGGCACAAAATCGAATGAAACAACAAGAAGATCAACACCATAGCGAACAAATATTTAATGTTGGGGATTGGGAATTTTTAAGAATACAACCATACAAACAGATGTACCTGAAGAACACCAAGAAGGATAATAAATTATCACCTAAATACTATGGTTCCTACAAGGTGTTACAAACTATTGGTAGTATGGCCTACAAATTTGAACTATCTGCATCTTCACGAGTCCATACAGTTTTCCATGTTTCCTATTTAAAGAAGGTAATCGGTGACAAGCTACCAATTCAAACGATGTTACCAGAACTTGATGAGGAAGGAAAAATCATCTTGGAGCCTAAAGAAATTACTGAAATATGAACTAGACAGCTTCAAAATCGATCAATTTCATAGTATCTCATTAAATGGAAGAAATTACCCACAGAAGATTTAACATGGGAAGATGAGTCCTTTATACAACAGCATCCAGAACTACTTCAGCATTGAGGAAAAAACTTTTTTAAGGGGAGGGACATGTTAAGCCATTATGGATGACACATTACACCATTTAGTGTGGAACATTACCCCCTATATTGTGGTGCATTACATATTATTTATGTAGGCTTGGGTCTAATAGTGGGTTTATTAGTTGTTATTATACACCATTATCTCCTATATATAGGAAGGAGATATTATCATTTTAGTCATCATATAATCTTATATTGTCTTGTACATTGTGTAAGGAGGTTCCTCCCTCGAAGAGGATTGATATTTATCTCTACCATTCATCTTTTAAGGCATGGATTACTCTCTAATTTTCTATTTCTACTCTTTTTATGCTATATCTAGGATTTGGTTGCATAACATACTCCATGCAGGCCTCTGGTGGCCAACTATGCATAATGATGCGACTAACTATGCGAAGAGTTGCGATATTTTCCAAATAATGGGGAAGCCTTCATAGAGGGATGAGATGCCATTGGTACCTCAAGTAACACTGTAGGCATTTGATAAATGGGAAGTGGATTTTGTGGGAACCATCAACACATCAACAAAAAGGACATGTGCATGGTATATCATCACAACGATGAATTATCTCTTGAGACAAGTGGAAACCACACTAGTGGCAGATTGCACTATTGCGACAACAACAAAGTTTCTGTTCGACAATGTTGTCACTCGATTTAATTGTCCAAAGATACTGATTAGTGATCAGGGGATTCATTTCATCAATCATACCATCAGTGCACTGAAGTAGGAGTTCCATATTTATCACAAGAAGCACAATCCCTATCATCCACATGCTAATGGGATAGTTGAAGCGTTCAATAAGGTATTGGAGCATGCGCTCACCAAGGTATGCAATGCAAGCCACGATGATTGGGACTTGAATATTTCGATGATCTTATGGGCCTATCGAACTACTTGCAAATGATTGATAGGGAATACACAATTCAAGTTTGTGTATGGCCAAGAATCAGTGATTCCATTGGAATATATTGTACCAAGTCTGCACATCGATACCATGATAGAGATGGATGACGAAGGAGCACTGAAACAACACCCGATGCAGTGGTTGCAGATTGAAGAAGATCGATTTGTCACACCATTTAATCAGTGAGTTGAGAAGGATCTCCAAAAGGAATGGCATGATTGACACATCAAAACCAATAAATTACAGCAAGGCGACATGGTGTTTCTCTATGACAGTAAGTTTGCAAAACACCTAGGTAAGTTGCAAATGCATTGGTTAGGTCCTTATGTAATCATTTTTACTACCCACAACGGAGGTGCAATACAATTGCAGTAGCTAGATGGTGAAATGTTTTCTAAGTTAGTGAATGGAATCTAGTTAAAGCCATACCAGTATATCCAGGTGCAAAGCGATGCTTAAAGCAGTAAGAAATGAAAAAAAATGTAAGAGGTTGTATAGAGGAGGTTGGCACACTAAAAACCGGTGGCAACGCAAGATAAAATAGATCGAGTCATAGTAGGAAAGAGTTTGGCGACATCCATAGGGATGTGATACAGTAAAATTAGGTAGTTAATATAGCAGCTAAACTAGTTGGGTGGTGGCGTTGATGGACAAGACGCGCCTTTAAGGGGAATCTGATCATTAGATCGGGTGGATCAGTGGCAGATTCAACTGATAAGTGGTAGATTTGGTCGTAATGATTGGCACCCATAGGCACACCCATTGAGGAGGAAATGGTTGAATTACCAGTAGAGACCCAACAAATCCCATAGAAAAAAAAGGGCATGAATCGTCCCAAGTCTCCCATGCAGAAGAAGCAGACTACCAGAATTTCCAACAAAGTGGAAGTCAAAATAGGGGTGGAGGATGGACCATCGAAAAATCGGATCCTGAAGATTCTACGACAAAGAGAGGGTCAATGGTTGAAGATATCCTTGGGTTTATCCCCCCATGCAAGCCTATTGTGGCACATATTAAGATATCTAAGAAATAGAAGTACCCTATTCACATGCCGACGATGCCCAAGGGAATGCATTGCACGTTGAACATCATGTCATTCTTGACAAGGATGAAATACAATTATCACAACTTGTTGGTGTACGCTGAATGAACTATAGAACCATTCGAGTCATAGAATCATGGTGATGGAGGACCACTTGTTCACACACCGCAACAGTGGGTAATGAGATTACATAAGTCACGGATGTTAGGCCTCACACACATGCCCCATTTTGGTCGTCTTACAGAAGCTAATGCATGTGTGAAAAATATGCTGGCATGGTTCCATGGAGGATAATTGTGGTTGGACACTAAGGTTCCAGTCACCATGGAGTTGATATCATAGATAACTAGGTTTAAAATGCTGGAGCCCGATCCATTGCAATACTTTAGCGACAAGCATAATGATAACCAGTTAGCTGCTAAGCTGAAGAAGAATTATGGAATTACATGATCATATGTTTTTGATACCATAAATAACCACGTAGTTTGGGTTGGAGCCAAAATTTTGGCTATCAAAGCGGTGAGGAAGAACCACCCTAATCAATGCACATCCGGGGTGATAGCATGCGCGAAGCAGTGCATAGAAGGAGTGCAAATGAATTAGTCATTTTTTTTATTGAACCAGTTGATGAAGGATTCCATGCTTATCCAAGAAGGTAAGTGGCCATTCACTTAGTATTGGTTGTTGATAATAATTGTGTTGGTTGGATGGTCAGAGCCCCAGGAGTATCAAGGCATGGAGGTGGAAGCCACTCAAAAATGCAAGGGAGAGAGATACCAAAACTCGTGGTATATTAATAAGAGGTAGCATTTAGTTGACTATGCAATACAGTTTTGGATGTATTGGGATGCGCTGTAGATTGCATCAAAAATATTTTTGCGGCTTTCAGAGGAGGAAACATAAAAATATCAGCGCATCACAAGATTTGTAATGGTTCTGCATGCCATTCATATCCAAGCACGTCAAGATCAAGGGAAGAAATGGTTGGTCACCCAGTATAGGTTGATTAATGAGGAACTTGACAGCATAGTTGACGACTAGGCCACCGAGTGGAGAATCCTAGTGAGTAGTGATGATCTATCAGATACCGACGTAGGTCCCCCACCTGTCTCCCAGTGCCCCGACCATGACAGGGAACCAGGTGACTTGCACTCTTGCCACGATCACCATGGTGACCACTGTGAGCAAGACACATGTAAAACAACACTCAAAAAAAAGGATTTGAGGAGGTAAAGACTCAATTATAGTCTTTTATTCATGTTATTTTGGAAAAGGTACCAAAAGACAATGTGTTGTAGAGACTTTGGAAAGTTGAGCAGAGGTAAGCGGGTCCGAATAGTACAGATTCATCCGTGAGCATTGCAGACCAAAAATGATGATTTTGACGCATCACTTCAGCAGTTCCACACAATTACATTGTATGTTAATGAATTACCAACCCACACTTTGGTGTGGTTGTAGAATATGGTGAGGCAGGAGCTTGCCGATAGAGAAGAAATCATTGGAGACCACTTACTGAAGTCATAGGATCAGGAATAATTGGGAAAGAAAGATATAGAGTGGTGAAAGCAGGAACAAGATTTATTAATCATGGAGAAAGCATAGATATGAGATGATAAGGTGCTATTAGAAAAAGCTATCACATTTGCATGTCAGGAAGGAAATTCTTGACATTACAGATGAAATGTTTACAGAAGCTAAGGTTATGTGACTGGGCCAGGTTATTACAGATTTGTGGAGAGATAATGAAGAGTTGTAGGCATGAGCAATCCCAAGCACACCACTTGAGCAAGTTGTAGCTCATATGGGAACGATAGAGGATGTGATATCATAGCTGGAAGAAAGCAAGAAGGAAGCCAAGTTAATCACTGATGAAACCACATAATTTTTGGGCAACGTGGTTCAAGATGAGAAGTTGTAGCAGTTGAGCATGCAATTGCATGAATCTGAGACACAATTAACAATAATGAGGGAGTTACTCAAAGAAATGCCCCCCATCATGCAAGTAACTAAGGAAACAAAATTAAAAGCATTACAACAATGAGAAACCAAGGCAAGAGAGTGTCATCAGTGCCACACCACTCATTTAGATGAGTTCTGGGATGTTGGCAAGCAGTTGGAACTAAAGGCAGTGAATTTTCTTCAATATGCATAGGATAGTCAGAAGGAGGTGACCACCAAACTTTTTGAACATCCATCTGAGCAATATGTGGAAGAATGCACGACGATCAACGAAAAGGAAAAAGCTACAGTTGATGAAGTCAAGAAATAGTAGGAATATTTCAAGATAAAGATCAACAAGTATACAATATCCATTTGTCATGGCTCGAGGATGAGCCACAAGTTTTGTTGGGGGCCTTTTGGCTGGCCCGTATGGATGCGCGTGGTGCGGAAGGGGATGCACAAGGTGTGCAAGATGAAGGACAGTGTGGAAGGCAGAGAAGTCGACAAAGAGTCTGCTTGGTCATAATTTTTGTACTTTTTTATCATATTTTTGTATTTTTTGATCCAAGTTAGTTAGATAGTCTGTTAATGTGGGCCATTTTGTAAAGGCACAAGACTATATATAGAATTAGAAATTTTGTAGGAAATATATCGATCAATAATTTGGTGAACTAAGTGAGGCAATGTTGTCTGAGATTATTTGTTGAGCATTCGTAGAATATTTCTGTGCGTCTATTTTGTCTTCCGACTCTGTGATGTATTTTGGGATCTTTTTTGATATGCATAAGTAATATGACATGCACAAACAATGTTGGAACCACTACATTTTTGTCGATGTCTTTAGGTTTAATGCTTTACTATTTTAATGATGCGATTTGAATGAGTACTTGCTACGATATGTTTTTTATTCTTGGATGATGTGATAGTTCTGCATACTGAATGAATCTATGTTTGTCGATATAATTGATGATTAAATTTGTTATGAATGGTTTCAGATACAGTTTCATATGAATAAATGACGATGAAACCCTATCCTGAATCTTTGGTTGATATCACAACAGTAAGAGAATAGTGGAAAATTAGATGCACAATGCTCCTCCTTATTGCGGAAACATGGTTCATGCATCTGTCCCTTGAACATCTCAGGTGAGACTTCATTTTCTTTGCATGTGTTGTTGGACATGTACTCAGGGAGATCACAATGTTTAGGGGTGTCGATAGAGTGTGAACTCCTGTCGATAGATCCATGTAAATAAGTACAAATATAATGATTGATTTCCACCATGAAGAGAACATGGTCCAAGCGAAATGTTTTTAACGAATTGTATAACCACTTAGTGGAAAATATTTGGAACTCCCTAGGAAGAATTCAGGTTGATTTGGTACAACAGTTGAAGGGATGCTATCATGATGAATATCAAAAGCAAAAGTACAAGTGCGTACATGCCAATTATGGTAAGATTTTTCAATTTAAGCAAGTATTGGGAAGGAAGGAAACTCATCGTCCTATGCATTACCTTAAAAAGAAACAGAAACTCTCTCTGCATCAATATTGTAGGTTGTAAAAATATGGAATTTCCAAAATGACGTGGAATGTTTATCAGAGAAGAGATCAATTTCACAACCAAACAGTGTTATACATCAGAGATCACCATGGTATAGATGAATCTCATACTGACAGAAATACAACATGACATCAATGTCTAGGAAATAAGAATATGGAAATTCAATAGGACCTCTCTCCACATGCATTCGATGGAAACTTTGTGTTTCTGGGAGGCTTACCTAGGAACGACAAGAACCAAAGTCGCCTTGTTTGAAAAAACATTGATTTCCTTTTTTACCATAAAACTCTCTATCAGTCAAGTTCTAGAAAAAAGGAGACAAAGATAGGCTTCAAGCACCAACACAACTAGAATTATTTAGGACATGCATCATGAATCCTCCATCCTCAATGAGAATGTCACCAAAATGGCTAGAAAGGTCAATGTTGAATTCATTCGCACTGATGCATTTATGTACATTAAACACAACATTAAATTTTAAAATAAAGATTCCCATATGATAGACGACTTATCCCATGCTTTTTTGTTTGTTTTTCACACCGATGCATGTCAATGATTTATACGCACCGATAACGATAAAATATTATAAGAGACAGTGCTTGATATGTGTTTAATCACCCTAGTGAATTCTAGTTGTTTAAATGCATGTCTTGATCTTGATAGTTTATAAGGACCAATGCATTAGACAATTGAATGCATCGATCCACTCATATCAATCAACCACACTGGTAAAGTTTAAAATATTAAAAATTTAGGGTGTGTATGATGTAACATATCACATTGGTGCATTTGTGATGTATGAAAGCACTAGTTCATGTAATCTATATGCAATCACCTATGTGGGATTGAAACTCTGTTATTTTTGGTGCTCGTTTTATTTGAATGCACCAGTGTAGATACTTTACATTGTACAACACTGATGCATTGTGTTATGTAACGCACTGGTGCGCCTATTTTGAACTAAGTGAACCAATAAAAAAATCCACTGAAACATACACCGCCAAATTTTATTTAGTTATAAAATGTATCCATAGTAATCTCTATTAAAACATCTGCTACCATTGGCGAAGGTTGTAGCGGTAGTTTTTTTGACAATTTTTGCCAATCTTGTAACATTAAAATCCACCGCTGTGACCTCTGCTACATTATATTTTTCTTGTAGTGTATTAAAGAAAAATTTTGGTGAAACATTGACCAAAAAAACAAAATTTGTTGAGGACACACATGCCATGGTCCAATTGCAGATAAGAAGAGGTAACCCAATCTCTAGCAGAATCAACCGAATCATCTCCCAGTTCACCTTATCTTAGGCCTTAGTCAAATCTAATTTAAGGACTAAGGAATTTTTCTTTTTAACTTGAATAAAATGGAGACACTCTTGAGATATACCTATAGCATCAACTAGATGCCTCCTCGGGATGAAACCAAATTGTTCTGGAGAGGTGTTTTCTACCAGAAAGGGCTTGATCCTATTAGAGATGATTTTAGAGATCACTTTATAAGCCAAGTTACATAATAA
This sequence comes from Pseudotsuga menziesii, assembly GCA_001517045.1. Classification (NCBI taxonomy): domain Eukaryota; kingdom Viridiplantae; phylum Streptophyta; class Pinopsida; order Pinales; family Pinaceae; genus Pseudotsuga; species Pseudotsuga menziesii. The sequence goes on along the minus strand of LPNX010689384.1, from coordinate 17,228 downwards.
AATGGGTTGAAAACATGGAAAGTACTTGTACTTGTTATATTTATGGATCAAAGTAATTAAGGTAGAATTTAGTGCTCCGGAAGTATATCCCTCTTTTCTAAAAAACTCAATAATCTCCAACAACTCACCCCTAACAAGATCGAAAAAGAAACTGAAGAATTCCATCGGCCACCCATGAAGTATGGGACCTATTTTCTTGGTAATAAACTTTAGTATCTCCTCAATTTATGATAGTGTAACTCGGGAACCAATCTGATCACCATCATCTTTCAACAAAAAAATAGGAAAATAATTAATCATCTCTAGTTGGTCTGCAATACTAGAGTTTCCTAGATCTTTCAGTAATGTAGAGAAGTGGTTCACCACCAAATTTTCTAAGTCCAATTGAGATGAAACTATTGGCCATTTAAGTCCTATAAGTCCCAAATGGAATTTACTAGCCTTATACCATTAGAAAAATTCTGAAAAAAAAATTGCATTATTGTCACCCTGAGCTATCTAGATAGCTCTTCTTTTCTACATGCCAAACCTATTATTCCCTCCTAAGAAGATGAGTTTTATTCTCCTCTAGATATGACATAATTTTTTTTACATCAACCGTAAAATTCCTCAATAATTTTTTTTAATAAGAAAATGCAAGAGAAACTTCAGTCTCAATTAGTTTCTTGTTTTTCAATATATCATTGTCTCTAATCCATCCCTTAACCACCCATTTCAGTGCCTTCACATTAAAGAAAAGATGATACATAAAAATTATCCACCCAAAGATAAAGGAATGTTTCCGATTGTTACGAACCAACTAGGAGAAACCCTCTTGTTTAAGCCATAAGTGGTTAAATTTAAATGGTTACATACCAACCATGGACTCCCCCTCCAACTGCAATAGGATATGCTTATGATACAAAATCGAAGCTGAATCACTCCAATATCGACTAAATGACATAAACCATACCAAATCCTCTCTCAACAAGAAACGGTCTAATAATTTACCCACATCCATAGAAACCCCCTTCCATTCTTCTATGTAGGTTTCCATTTCACAGGAACCACATTAGTCAAAGCACAATCCTTTTATAAAGACTTAATATAATCAACAAGATGATTAACCCTTGCACATTCACCCTAGATTTCCAAAGCATACATAGTCAAATTTAGGTCGCCTGCAACAATTAAGTTAGGAACTCTTAGCACTCCACTACTAAACACCATGTCCTAGACAGCTTTTTGACACCCATAGGGACTATAATAGTTAATAATACTAATACTCCCTTTGAAACATTTGACATAACCAATCAACATGAATGTTCCCATAGAAGATATAAAAGAATTGAGCTTCAACACCCAATGGTTCTAGATAGAAAATATCCTTCTAGATTTCCTCACATAATCAAACATCCCACCCAGGAAGAAGTTTTATGAAAAACCCACAAGCCCTAGCTGTAGAGGTCATGGTTTCCTGAATCAAAATGAGGTCATCATTTGAAGAAGAGAAAATATGCTTGAGGGATCGTGCTTTAGGTCCAACCCCCCATCCCTTGGACATTGAGAGATAACAACAACATTAAGAAACGATCGAGGAGGGTTCAGATGCTCTAAATACCCAAGGTACAAGGGAAGGATAATATGTCGTTATAGATTCTTGATCAATCCTTTAAGAAAGAGAGATGTAAGGATTAGAGGGGGACATGTCCAGAGGAAGGATTGACCCCTTAGGGTGTCCTTTATTCTTATTTTTAGTTTGAATAGCCACATTTTTATGTCTAATGGGATTAAAAGGAAAGGTAATAAGGCTCCAAGAAGGTCTATTAGAGTAAACAGGTAGAGGGGTAACCATGGAAGATTTCAAGAAAGAAAGGGAAGGATACCTTAGGGATGCTTCAAATATAGTGTTCCCTTCAGCAGGGGCATTGAGAGGAGGAAAATCCACCCGTCTCAAATAAACATGAGAATCACCATCTGACCTCTCCTCCCGGGGTCGATTCACCACCATCAGAGAAAAAAATCATAAATGGAGTCAAAAAAATTGAACATTCAAATTCCTTTAACTGTTTGTTTTCCCTTAAGTCTATTGAAGTTGAATTTAGGGATGTTATTCTGAATCTTAAGTAGTTGAAAGAGTAACAAAAAAAAAGGGACTCAAGCACACTATAAGAATACAATGGGATAAACATTCAAATACCTTTAATTATATTATGGGAGGATACACATTTTCTCCATGTTGTCTTAACCTATGATCACATGCTCACTTCCATTACAAAAGGATTGTCCTAAATAAACTATCTAAATATGGAACAAGGGTCTCAATCCTCGAGAAAATAAATAAAATTACTTTTATAAAAATTATCTCAATATGGTTAGTAACCCAATGTTAATAAAGAGTATCCCATTTTTAGAATTTGAATGGGAAATTGTGTGAAGCTTTTTTTTTTTTTTTGTCTCTATGCACATTTAATATATCAAACATGTGCCCATTTCCACCCATTTCAGGAGGGAACCATCTCAAGGAATTTAAGAAAAATTTAGATAAATTAATAATATTGAGGTTAGGTATTTTTAATTAGGATGGAAGTATACCACACCTCATATCATAAATCATTCTCTTTCTTTCCTCTTAATATGTGGATTGACGACTTCTAAGAATTACAAAGGATAAGTCCATCATCTCTACTAAAAATTTGGAGATGCTTTTCTATCTCGGTAGCTTATCTGATGCACCTTTTGTTGTAATTATCCTTTATAGCAATTACTATTGCTTAATCAATTAAAATAGAATTATTTGTCACCTAAGAATGTTCTATTTATAGAAGTTATCAAGATAGAAAAAAATCCCTCAATATTTTAATTGAGATGATGGACTTATCCTTTGTAATTCTTGGAAGTTGTTGATCCATGTCCTAAGAGGAAAGAGAGAGAATGATTAATGATATGAGATATGGCCAACCTCTTTTCCAATTAAAATTACCTCACCTCAATATTATTAATTTATATCTATCATTCTTAAATTCCTTGAGATGGGTTTCTCTTGAAGATGGATGTAGCTTTTCTATCTAAAACATGTGCAGAGACCAAAAATATTCATAAAAGTTTTTATTCAATTTCTAAAAATGCCAAAAAATATTCACAAATTTTAATCAAATTCTACCTGCCCACCCCCCATGTTTGAAAAAATGAATAAACAAGAGTATACCATCTCAAAGTAGTTGGTTACCCCCTCTTTCTAAATATACCTATAACCTTAAAGATCATCTAATCAATAGATTTTGTTTACCTTATCAACACTAAGAAGCAAAAGGTAATGTTGTTGTCTTATCACATCAACTAAGAAGGAAAATATATTGTTGGTTGATCACATGAAATAAAAATTTGTAGATTAGGATTTAGAATTCATACAACATCTAATTTGGATTATCTTTTGCTTGAAGGAATATTTGCAGGATGGGAAGCATTTATGCCTCTTGTTTAAAAGTCAAATATTGAGAAATATGGCATTGGATGGGTTTTGAACTTTTTGAACCTCAATCAATTAAGATTTTAATGTGAAAAATAAAAGTAAAAATTTACTTCTCCTAATTTTGTTTTGTGCAATAGAAAATGGATCATGCTATTAAATTTCACTATGTAACTTTAACTTTCACTACAAAGGTCGATCATATTGTGACATACCCAACCTAGGTCACTTGGTAAGGAAGGGTATAAGGGATCTCTTTAGAGATAAAGAAGGACGATATTGTGTTTAGAATAGTGGATAAGTTCACATAATCATATATGTTCTCTTTATCATAAATTTGGTTTCTTCATTAAACTAGTCATGAAACTCTCAACTAGTAAATTAAAGAAGCTAGTCACTAACTAGGATGAATAGTTTTAACATGATAAACAAATCCTGAATATCATTCACATGTCAAAGCATGCATAATAAATTCATGGCTGTCCAAAATATCATATATAATTAGTTCAAATTCTATAATATCAACCTACCAATTCTTTCTCATTCAGTGACTAGAAATAAATCCTACAACTCTTACACAAATTGTAACTAGTTTCTACACCAATATGGAACTATTAAGATTTACCAATTTTAAATGATGCATGCAATGATATTGGGATGTCATATTGAGCCACATGACACTCATATAATCTTTTAACAACTAATAAAAACATAATTACATTACAGTGCAAGTTATCTTCAACAAATCGTAATAAATGTACTGCTAGTAGGAACACACAACATCATAGTTTCTAACCAATTATTTTCCATTCAAACTAGATATATAATTTGAGAATACATATGAATAAGTAAAAATATAATCATCCATTAAACCAATTCTAAATATGATTTCATTAATAAATTCTTAAGTACAAAATTACAATACAATAACTAGTACAATTTTTCACGGAAACTGCTAATCCGGAAGAGGCTAAAAACATGCTTAAAATTAAACTTTATCAAGAACACACAAAATACATACTCATCATAATATTCAAGAAAATAACTTAAAGGATAAATTACTTATCTTAATAGTGTGTGAGTGGAGGCAACAAGACAACGTTCCTACCACCCTATGACCTTTCTTGAAGTGGTTTTTCTTGTCCAAAGATCCCCCTCTGAGATGAGGTCGTGGAATCCCATATGAAACGGTATCTTCTAAATGATACTAAGGTTAATTCAATCCCTTTCCTGGAATTATCCCCCTCTCATATAAAGGCAATCCGACCAGTTCTTGATATTACCCGGACCCCCCTCTCTCAGAACACCCATTAACCTCCAAGGTCACTTTCTCAATTTGTACGCCCACAAGAGCATTCAAATATTGAGAGAATTGGCCCCTAGCCACCCAATACCAAGATCATCCCCCTCTCCCTTAGGTACTAGTGCAACCAGGAAGAAAACCCCACTCAATTTTACCCCCCTCTCCCAATGGGTGAATTCTTAAATAATCTCTTCAAAACCCTAGGGCCAAGTTACCAATTTGAACCTCCACTGGAGCATTCAAATTCATAAACAAATACCTCTCTACTGAGCACACAAAACAAAACCCTAATAGGGAATTCACTTCACATAAAACACATAACCATGGAGTCTTTCAGATCCCTTCAACGATATCCAACAACACACAAAATATTGATCCCCTGGATCAATTTAACAGATTCACCATAAACAATTGTGCGAGTATAACCAAATTCTCTCTTTAAATTCACTATTTTCCTTAGAGACCAACTATGATGCACTCCTAAAATTGCACAATAATGAATGAATGGATTCCTTCCATAATTCGAATCCTTTTTTCCCAATTCGAGTTGCTTCCAAAAGTCTGACTCTAGACCAGTGAGGAAGGACTCCCAACTCACTAGGGATTCCTAATCAACACTTACTGACTCATTCAATTTTACCTTACAGTACTTAGATTCCTTGAGACTCGATCCAAAACACTACATAGACACTTCCCATACATATCTAATTCTAATTCATCCATTTAGATCCACAAAACCACTTGAATGGCTCTTAATCAACCATAAATTACTTCCATGCACTGGAGACAATTCCATTTCACAAGGGATGTCTCAAATTCTCCCTTGACCACTCCCATTCACTTAATTAGACTCTTAATTAACCAAAATTCTTAACTAGACTTGAAATTTGCTCCAATTCCTAGACTTAAAGCTTAATTAATTGAAGATAGCCTTTAATCACTTAACTAGCAGCTAGTTTCACTAGTGTAACTAAAACAAGTCTCAATTTAACTAGAAATATTTTAAATGAATTAAATTAACTCAAAATTAACTTCCCTTAACTCAAGTCAACTCAATTTAACTGAAATTAAGTGGCATTAACTCCATATTAAATGAAATTAACATAATATTAGTTAAATACATTCCAATTCAAAATTGGGGGTATTACATGAGTTCTTTATGGATATACTTGTACTTACATGATATAAAATTGGTAGATTGGCAGGCTGTGGTGTGAAACATCTACAATTCTCATATTTTTTAACCATTGCACTGATTATTGGACTTTCAATCTCTTACATTATTTGTTACATTGATATCTTGACTAGATTTCTGTTTATGCATTTTTCCTTCCCCGCTACTATTTCGTTGGGTCTTCCACTATCCAACGCTACAAATTGATCAGTCTCCCTTGCAATCCCAATGAGATCATTTATTTAACATCCTCTTTACTTATACCAAGATGCATTAGAGCTCATGTTTGTTACAACCTGATAATATAATATAAAGGGGGTATTAAAAATGGGTTGATAAAAATGGATACCTACAATGTCTGGTGAAACTAGGGGTTTCCTTAATTGGAAAGGTATATAGGGAGGGGGGTTCAACAATACAATTTTTGGAGGCATTTCCAATATTTAGTGAATGTAGGGATATTATTTAACATCCTATGAACAATCATGCTATATAACAAGTTCATTGAGTGAACCCCCTTTTGACACACAGACACACACACATACCATAACAAAGGTTGTATTTCAATTGCATATAAATAGTTCACATTTATTTCCTCCAAGTCTACCAAGTGTATGTGAGAAATGAAGTACAAAATCCATACACTACATGAATAAAGGGAATGCCAATATTTATAAATTAGAAGATAAACTTTTTTATTGCAATCATTTTATACATTGAAAAAATCACTAATATGTGTTAGTAATTACCAAGTAATTTGATCATTACATGGAATATCAACCAATGAATTAACAACAATTTTAAACCTCAATATTAATAGTTATATTTTCAATGGTTCCAATTATGTATATAGAAGTTTTCCCATATGTACATTTTTAACAAAAATGGCACCACATGCCCAATATACAAAATGACATCTTGTTCCTAGAAATGGAAGATTGACATGTGGTTCCCTATATACAAAATGACACTGTTAGTGGATAAATCTACTCAAGCGGACTCAAGCCATATCTTGCTAGTCTAAGTGGATCTAGAAAAAATCAAGCACATGATACAAACAACTTTCCTAAATCAGTCAAGATACAAGATGAAGAGGTGAGTACCTTCCCTCATATCTATAAGTCTTCTCCTCCTTTTTGCTCCAAGCTCCATGCGTTCAGATCTATAGGTGCAAAACCTTGTCAAGGAGACAGAACAAACAAAGGGTGAAATCATACATAGATATAATCCGATCTAAGCTAAAAATTAAGGAATAAATCTCTAAATATGATTAACACAATAACATTTATGGAAATAATTTTGTATTAATGTAATCAAGGAGATCCATAGAATTACATAAAGAAGGAATTTCATAACCTAGCCTTAATGCTGCAACCTTCCATCCAACAATCCAAGCCAAGCCTCCAAAGAGTGATTGTAAGCCTCCCAAAGGATGGTAGGGTTCCCTCTTGTGATGGTGGAATTTCTAGGTGATCCCTATCATCCTTTGGGAGGCTTACCATCACTCTTTGGAGGCTTGGCTTGGTTTGTTGAATGGAAGGTAGCAGTGTTAAGGATAGGTTGTGAAATTCCTTCTTTATGTAATTCTATGTATCTCCTTGATTACAGTAATACAAAAATATTTCCATAAATGTTATTTTGTTAATGATATTTAGATATTTCTTCCTTAACTGTTAGCTTAGATCAACTTATATTTATGTATTCTTTCACCCTTTTTTTGTTTTGTCTCTTTGACAAGGTTTTGCAGCTATAGATCTGAAGGCCTGGAGCTTGGAGCAACAACGAGGAGAAAACTTATAGATATGACGAAATGTACTCATCTCTTCATCATGTATCTTAACTGATCTAAGAAATTTGTTTGTATTCTGTAATTGATTTGTTCTAGATCCACTTGGACTAGGGAGATCTAGCTTGAGTCTATTTGAGTATATTTATCCACTAACAGACACCCACTGGTCACACTTGTTGACCACTACCTATTATTACAATTGCCACTTTGACCCACATCCTTGAAGTCAATCTTTCTCCTTTTACTAGAACAATGAGCTTATGTGTTTCTTCTCTATCGAGACAAGACAAAGAAACCACTTAATAAAAATACTTTTTCCATAATGAATTAACGCACTTACATATGAAACTTTACAATTCTAGCTAAGAAAACTCACCACATATGGTATTGTAGGTAAAAAGGGTATTTCCCTCTTCCACAACCCTAGTCCCTTAGTTATGGCACCCTACAATAGTTAAAAGAATTAAAACATTAAGCAAAAAAATACTAAAAACAATTCCATTCATGACACATAAAAATTGATCAATGCATGATATCACTATGAATATATCAGGCAATGGTGTATATTCATCAACAAGTGAAGCACTCGGTTACACAAGCTGCTCCAATGGATAATTTCCTATCACAGCCATTGTGGTATCGTCATGGGATGGTGGTGGGGAAGGTGGACGAGAGCTAGGTTTACTATGTCACCACTTAGACTCCATGCACCACCTAGCCCCCATGCACCACCTAGCCCCCATGCATCAATTGGTGTGGTAGGTGTGTTGTCTAGGCATAACAACTACAAACATCATATAATTAGATATATAAAGAGAAAATATAAAAATATGCATACTACAATGAAGAAAATTCATATAGTTATACTAGAACAAAACATGCCAATAACGTCGGATTTTGCGTCGATTTGTAGTGTATTTTTTCCCAGATTTGGCCTTAGTAGTGGACACTAAATCTAGAGAAACATGAAATTTTTGTATTGTACTAAATTTACCACCAAACATTTTCTTCCCTTTTAGCGTCAAATTTGTTAGCACTGGGTTTTTCTCCCATTTTAGTGACAAGTTTTTCTCACATTTTAGCATCGGCTTTTGCTCCCTTTTTAGCATCATACGTTTCTCCCTTTTCAGCATCTAGTTTTTCTCCCTTATTAGCATCTGATTTTGTTCCCTTTTTAAGAACTACTTTATTGCATAAAATAGTGCCTATGTAAATTAAAATTTACATAAATAAAAATGGAAAATGGTAAAAAATTAAGAGTTGAAACAAGATATGGTGAGGGAATGCTATGATTCAGACCCAGCTCATTTGTCAAAAAGCAATATCCCTACTTGAGCTACATTCCCACAAAAGTTTTTATTAAAATTGTAGATATAAACTAAAATAGATTAACCTAGTGCAAGTTAAAATTTAGAAAAATTTAAATGGGAAATGGTTAAAAATTGAAACAAAAATGGAAAATGGTACAAAATGGAAACAAAAATAGGAAATGGTAGTAAAATGGAAAATGGAATAAAAAATGGAAAATGGTAAGGGAATGTTGTGATTTGAACCCAGATTACTTGCTAAAAGGAAAGAACCCTACTTGAGCTATGTTCCCACAAAACTATGCCATTGAAAGTAAAAAATTGAACTAAAATTAGCCTAACCTATGCATGCAAAAAAGTGAATAATGCATATATGAGATAAATACTACTATGTAATATTAAGGGAAAAGTAAGTATCATAGATAGATGGCTACTGGTATTTGAACCTAGATATTCTTATAGGAATGCAAGGACATTCCTTATGCCATATTTATGAATTGGATATTCACATTAAACAAACCACGCAATATCTTTTTCTTCTTCTTATTTCTCCATTAAATATGCAACAACAAAACAGCAATAAAAATCAGTAAGTCAATCAATGAAAAAGAAGTAAAAGAGAAAGGAAGGAGGATAAGGGAATGGAGAAGCCATAAGCTTCCTTGTGGAGGTTCCTCTGTGTAACCCTAACATCCATGCATGAAACCCTAAACCTGAAACAGTAAAAAAAAATAAACATTAACAAATATATAAAGTAAACAAAAGTACAAGAAGAAGGAAGGAGGTTAATGTAAGGAAGAATCCATTAGCTTTGTCATAGAGGTTCCTCAATAAAACATTATCCTCCATGCATGAAACCCTAAACTTGTAACAACAAAGAAGAGAGAAAGAAAGAAACAAAGAAAGAGAGGAAATAGGAAAATAATGAGAGAATGAGGGGTTTGTGTGAGGGAAAATAAGAAATTTTAATTAAAATAACAAAAATACCCTCACACTCATTAGGATTGAGACAAGTGGCTTATTTTTAACCCTCAATTTCTCTTAAGTTATACTTAAAAAAATTTCCCTCTTAAATTAATTTTTAAAAGGTCACCCTTGCTTTATTTTTCTTACTTAGGAAATGTGGTGCTAAATCCATTGCTAAAAAGGGAGCAAATCCCATCAATTAAAGAGAGCGGAACCCATCGCTTAACGAGAGAAAAACATGGTGCTAAAAAGGAATCAAAACCTAACACTAACAAATTTGAAACTAAAAAGGAAGAAAAATCCATTGCTAAAAAAGAAATACAATTCAAAGCTAAATCCATTTCTAAATTTGGCACTAAATATGGTGATAATTAGCATCAACTTTAGTGTTAACCTGAAAAAATAGGTGCTAAAAATGTCAAAAACTGCACTCTCCTATAAATTAGTGTTGACTCTGGCTAGATAATGAAGATTCAAATATTGAGTGGAAGCAAAAAAGACATCTAAATCAGAAGCAAAAGACATTCATTTGTTGC
>LPNX010689381.1:38239-55303 GCA_001517045.1 Pseudotsuga menziesii | reverse complement strand
CACCTAGTCTTGCTTTCCTATGTGCCTTAAAACACTGAAAAGCAGGGAATAAAGCAGAAAAAGCAGATGGGTGCCTAGGAGGCCAGGAATAAAGCAGATTTCATTCCTAAAGCTCTCAAGGGCGCTACATGAGTCAAAGATGGCAAGTTTGATCTCTATGGATAGGCAATTAGCAACTTGCACATGGTGGGACTCATGGACTAGGCAAATAAGACAAAATAAATGAAATAATGTCTAAGTGGGTAAATACTATGGGTTGATTATTCTAACAACTAATTCAGTTGGAAACCTAGTTATTTAGTTTTATTCTATCTTTCATTAAAACGAGACAGTACGCTTATCTTGGAAGGATTTGTTGCAATTATAAATATTAAGAGTAATTCTTAGAATTATACATTGTGTTTTCATTCAGTTTTGAGGTTTAAACATTAAAGTTAGGAGAAGTAAATACCTTCACATACATAAAAAGTATCCCTTTGAAATTAAAACCTGATCCTATACTTGCTTAGTAAAGTTAGCGGTGATTTTATTTAACTATGCAAGTTTATCCTTCTGGATTAAGAACTATAGATTATAATTTTATTTAAATACTATGCATGCTCAAACACAGTAGATTGTAAGAGTAATTATCTATACTATAGTTTATTGAATATATTATCGATCATTTAAATTACTAGGTCATTAGAGGATTAAGGACTTGAGGGAAGTAAATAATTGATTCATATATAAAGAAAAGACTCTGAAAGAAAATAAACATATTCTATCTTCTCAAAATTTCGGTTATATAACTGTGAAAGTTTACGTGATGAATGCAAAGTTATGCCTGAATCTAAACTAAATACCAGATATTTGAATTACAATAATTTATAAACAGTTGTTGCAGCTGCAACTGTTCTCCCCAAATTTCTTAAATTTTGGGCCCCTCCTCATCATTTAGAGTTGCTTTGAGTCTGTTTGATCCATGAATGTTTGGTCTTGCTTTAACCTTGGTTGATTCTAAAGATTAATTTGCTACCCGTTTTAAGAGGATTCTTGTGTTAAGATTTTGTTGTGGGTCGCAGAATTGATTTTGGATTGCTAGCTAGAGCCTCGTCAAATCAGTGGCCCTTTGAAAAAACCATTGTCTCTGAGGTGAATCAGTTTAACCATCGCCGTTATTGAGTTTTCAGACATTTAAGTTTTCTTGTGGTCGGACGTCTATTTATGTTGGATCGGAAGCAGTAATCTTTTTCTCGTCCGTCGTTGCGGCTCCCAAATCGGTTTAGCATCCGAAGCGCAAAGTGCTCCGACTTCTGATTGGGATTTTTCCCGCCTGAAGGTCGCGTGTCTTAGTCTTCTCTCTTCCGCCGTTGTGGAAAGGAAAGTAGTTTAGCCTCCAATGTCCAAACCCTTTCGAATTTTGATTGAGGGTCTTCCCTCCTGCATTGTGCCTTATTTTAGTATGTTTCCTTTACGCCATTGCGGCTGGGAAAGTCTTTTGGCTTCCGATGTTCAAACCTTTCTGACTTCTGATTTAAAGTTTTTCCCGCCCTCCCGTCGCATGCCTGTAACCTCTTCCTCTTCCGCCGTGGCAGCTGGACAAAGCCTTTGACTTCCGACGTCAATATCCGTCCGACTTCCACCGTGGTGCACCTGGCCAGTGCTTGTGGATTAGCCGTTTCAGTTTGTGTAATCTGCTGCTTTGTTTTATAATGCAGTCTCAAATGACTGATGCACATGGATTAATTACAGGTGGCCGTAAGGAGCTGATGTGCGAAAATGTAGAGGAGCGGTTTGGCAAGGATCGAAAAGAAACCGACCGGATCGCTAAAAGGGCCAGCGAAGCAGAAGGCAAAGTCAATAATGCTAAAGGCATGAACCTGACTATCTGTCTTTTACTAAAACGTGCATGAGTGCATATAGACAACATAGAAGAATATGAAGCGAGGGAGGAACTGGAAGGTCAGACGTTTGGAGGCAGCCCAAACGATCGGCTGCTGTAGTTTAAATATTGTAAAGATAGGACTTAGAAGGGACTTTTTCCTTGGAAGGACTTGTAAACCATTTGCTTGTAAGAGGAACTATTTCGTTTTACAATCAAAATTGAAACTTTTTCCTGTTGGAGAAAGCGCCACTGTGGAATGTAACAATGGGATTAAATGAACAAGGTTGAAGAGGAGCTATTTCATTTTCAGCTGGGCTTCATTAATTGTGAGAGCGTTCTAATTGCCTGAAACTATGTTCTTGTTTGAATTATTTTTTAGTACATTTTATGATGTTCTTCCACTATGAGTAATGGGATGTTTTAATTGTTGATGAGCTATCTTGTCATGTATACTTTACTTCTGTTTATATGTTTGGTTAAAAGAACAACTATCTATGATTTGACATGACACCTGAACAGTAATGCATTACTCATAAATGATAATCTTACTCGCTAGCGATAGGTTAGTTAGTTTTAATTTCTTGCTGTCTATGTGATTTTGATGCTTGTGGATGCTAAGACGAGAAGTAAGAACCTGCGCATCACATTGTGACTGCTCCCTGCATCTTTATCATCTTGCATGGTTAATTAGGCACTTGCATCTCATATATTAAGTATAAAAAAAAATACAAAAACTCGATGGATCGAGCCGTAACCGGTAAAACCTTTGTTTTTGTTACTTGACCTACAGTAGCCGGATTGCAAACTGGACGGATTCCATATACCAAACAATCAACAGGCTAGTTGGGAACGTTGATTGGGGAGAATCCCTTACTGTTGTTGCCTGCGAATTTCTGGGCCTCAACAGTTTTGGCGCTAGAAGGAGGGCTGCCAGTGCATGGCTGGCCGAGGAAACCCGTTTTCTTGAGACTTTTCCACCGGTGATAGTTCTGAAAGCAGTGAAATTCATAGAGAACATCTATATTCTGTTGGCAATGAAGTTGTAAATGACCTAAGAAGACACACCAGGGCATATTTAAAGAAGATTGGAGGATTGCCGATTATCCCTGAATTGCCCAGAAGAGAGTATAAAAAGAAAGATCGTCCTATAGTAGAAGACTCAGTGCTGGTTGGAGACTGGGAAGAACTTGTAGAAACAGCCTTACAAGAAGTTGTACTACCTTTGAATCAAGAAAGCCCAGAGACCCCGCACAGTTCTCTTGCTCATACTCCTATTGGATCACCTCCTCACTCTTCACCCCTACTTATGGCAGGCGTTAACGCCAACCAACCTACTCCTAATCCACCAAATCCACCACCTGCATGGAGAGCTAGATCACCTCTAAACCTGACCCCTCCTTTACATGACCTACCTCAAGCCTTTGAGAAGATGTTGCCTAAATTCGATCCAAATGAGAAAATACTGGTAGATGATCACCTGCAAAGTTTCTACCTAGCAATAGAAGGATTGAGAGCTGGGGAATATGAAGATGTAGTGTGTAGACTATTCCCGCATACCCTCAAAGGAGATGTTGCATCATGGTATTTTGGGTTGCCTGCTAATTCTATTCCTGATTGGGATACGTTCGAGAGAATTTTCAGAAGTAAGTATGCAGTTCAAAAGACTCATGCAGCTCTCATGAAAGGAATACGCGCCTTGAAGAAAGAAAGGAAGGAGAAGTTAGTACACAGTTTTAATCAAAGATTTGCAGCATACCTTAAGAATTTTTCTGACGCTGACAAACCTTCAGACAAGGTCCTGATCGAATATTATACATCAGTCTTAGGCCCTGATTTGGCCATGTTTTCCAAAGGTAGGGCCAAGCCTACTTTGGGAGAAACCTATGAAGTGGCAGAAGTAGTGGAGGCTGAAAGAGAAAGATGTGGGAAGGAAATCCTTATTGTTTTCCAAGCCTAAGTAGGAGAAATCACTAGATTTTGAAGATTATCCCAAACAGTCAGGAGAGAAAGATGTGGGAAGGAAATCCTTATTGTTTTCCAAGCCTAAGGAGGAGAAATCACCAGATTTTGAAAATATGGCAAAAATGATGCAAAAGCTTTCCAATAAAATCATAGACTTGGAGAAAGAAAAAAAAGCACAAAAGTTCTATAGGCCCTATTACAAGAAAAGAGAGGACAACAATCAGTCTCAACCTCCTCCGCACAATACAACATCTATGAATTTGACAGAGATAGGGATGGAAAATTTTTGCACTTTCCACCAACAACCCCACTCTGAAAAGAATTGTCCGCAATGGATAAATTCAATGACGTTGGTCATGAATCAGATGTTGGATTCTAGATTAACAGAAGAGGGAGATGAAGAAAGAAAAGAGAATTCTACTTCTACTTCTACTAAAGAAGAGGAAGAGGAAAAGACTCAGGGGTACAAGGGCGACATGGAGACCAACGTAACAACAAGGAGCAAAGGGACGGTTAAAGATGACAGTCTTATACTCCCAAAGATCAAGAGGCTGCAAAGAAATGTTAAGAAGAAATTTCAAAATAAACTCTCAGCTGATAAAATTCCAGAATTCACTATTACCAGCCAAGAACCTAAGCAAAATGATACAACGACCAAGCCAGATGAAGATAAGGTGAATGCTGATAGACCTCATCCTGCTGAACAGCAAATGGATTATGATGTCATGGAGGACTTAAAGAAGGTAAAAGCGAATGTTTCATTATTCAAAATGTGTAAAGTTCCACAGCAAAAAGAAAGACTGTTGAAAGCACTTGAAGCATCATATGAGAGGATGCCCACTAACAATCAACCAGAAGAAGAAGAAGAAATTGGAGAAACCAACAGTGGAGGTAAGTCCAAGAACAAGCATCCACCTTTCCTCCTTACGTTTGAAATATTTAATCACAATGTACATAATTGCTTGGTAGACTCAGGGGCGACTGTTAATGTCATACTGATATCAGTCTGTAAAAAGATCAATGGGTATCCTAAGCCATCCACGTGGAGAGTTGTTCAGTTGGACAGAACGGATGTTAAGGTAATTGGGGAGATGGAAGACGTCCTAATCCGTCTGGCATCAAATGATAAAGTATGCCAGGTCATTAATATCGTGGTGGCTGATATTCTAGATGCATATGGTCTTGTCTTGAGCAGAGATTGGTCAGCTAAGCTGAACGGCTATTTTTCCTCTGATTGGTCAAATCTATGGCTGCCATACAAAGGAAGTCCGAACCAGATTAAGATTTTAAGAGAACCTAACATGAAACACAATGTCACTCAATTGGAGGGAAAGAATGAACCAATGGATTCTGTCTTGGGAAACTATTTTATTGAGTTGGAACCTAAAAATTACCAAGCAGAAGAAGCCAACAACATTTCAAACACCCAGCCTGATCTCCTTCGATTTTCGCAGGCTATGAAATTGATTGTAAAATAGTAGATTTATCTTTAGGAATAGATTCGCATTCAGTAGTTAGTGATTTTTGGACTTTGTTTTTTGATGGCTCTAAGACATTAGAAGGGTTAGGGGCCCACTGTGTCCTGATCAATCCTCAAAAGAATAAACACTTTCTTGCATGTAGATTAGAATTTGAATGTACGAATAATACAGCCGTGTATGAAGCACTGGTGCAGGGCTCAAAAAAAAAGATTGAATTAAAGGTAAGTAATTTAAAAGTCTTTGGAGATTCAGAAATAATTGCAAAGCAAATCAAAAATCAAATACATTGTGTTTCTCCTCACTTAAAGGCTTACCAAAATGAGGTATGGAACCTACTGAAATGTTTTAATGCATTCAATATTATTTCAATTCCAAGACTGAAAAACGTAGCAGCTGACTTGTTAGCCACATCGGCCGCTAGAATTGTACCCACTAATAATCGATGTACTGTTGAATTGGTTTTCAGGCCTTTAGTACCTAATATGATCACCAACCTGCGAGTGTTCGATGATGACCATCAAATTATAGAATGTTTAACGAATGATGAAGTATTTAAAGGAGCAATTATAGATGATGAAGAACATCAGGCCGAGATGAAGTATGACAATTTCATCCCTAAAGGGGTCAGAACACTAGAAAAGATGTTTGATTTAAATGAAAAATTCAGAAGACCAGCCAACGTGAAGACCCACAGCTCTTCTCTACAGTTCGAGCTGATTAATTTAGGGACTGAGACGAATCCTAAATTTGTGAATCTCGGCAAATGTTGTTCACCAACAAAAAGGGATAAGTTCGTCAGTCTGTTTAAACAATAAAAAGATGTTTTCTCCTGGACGTATGAAGATCTGAAAACATACGACACCAGCATTATCAAGCATGTCATCCCCATCAAATCCGGCATCAAGCCATATCAGCAACCTTTAAGAAAAATGCATCCAAAGCTGGAACCGCTGATTCAGAGTGAAGTGAAGAAATTATTGGATGCTAGAATCATCTTTAAAGTCAGACACTCTGAGTGGGTATCAAATCTGGTACCAGTCAGAAAAAAATCTGGCAAAATTAGATTATGCGTTGATTTCAGAAATATGAATCGAGCTTCTGATAAAGATAATTACCCGGTGCCACCCATGGAGCAATTGCTCCAAATGGTCTCAGGTTCTGAACTGTTTTCGTTATTGGACGGTTTCTCTTGCTACAATCAAGTATTAGTAGCCGAGGAAGACAGGTTGAAGACAACGTTCAGGACCAAATGGGGAACCTTTGCCTACAGAAGGATTCCCTTTGGGCTTATAAATGCGGTAGCAACGTTTTAGAGAGCTATGGACATAGCTTTCCGTGGATTGATTGGCCGCAGCGTTGTAGTGTACCTTGACGATATTACGATATTCTCAAAGAAAAGAGAAGAACACACATTCCACTTAAGGCATATTTTTGAACGCTATCGGAAGTATGGAATCTCACTCAATCCTAAGAAGTGCGTGTTCGTTGTCACAGAGGGCAAGTTGCTGGGTCACATAGTGTCAAAACAAGGGATCTCCATTGATCCAGAAAGAATTAAGGCTATTGAACAAATCCCCTTGCCACACAATAAAAAAGGGATCCAATCATTCATGGGAACCATAAATTTCGTACGAAGATTTGTGCTTGATTTCGCTCAGACTGTCAAACCACTGCAGTAGATGGTGAAGCAAAATGCACAATTCAAATGGACAGAGATTGAGAAGAACGCCTTCAACAAAATCAAAACTGCTGTTGCACACGCACCCTCCCTGAAAAGCCCAGACTTCGATAAAGACTTTATACTGTATACCTTTGCATCCGATGATTCGCTAGCAGCTATGCTTACGCAAAAGGAAGATAGGGGGGATGAATTCCCAATATCCTTCATGAGCACTGGTCTACAACTGGCCAAATTAAATTACCCAGCCATTGATAAACATGCTTACGTAGTATTCAAGGCCGTGAAGCAATTCAGGCCTTATATTTTAAAGAATCGAACCAAAGTAATCGTCCCCTACCTAGCTGTAAGGTCCCTTCTTGTACAGAAAGAGTTAGGAGAAATAAGGGGCAACTGGGTAACATCCCTTCAAGAGTACGACCTTGAATTCAAGCTAGCCTCTATAGTTAAAGGACAAGGGTTGTGCAAATTGATGAATGGAAATGGAAAAAATGAAGAGCACACCTAGGAGGATGAAGCCGAATTACATTTAATGGATGTATGTCCTTTGTTTACAGCTCCCGAGTCTTGGTATAGAGACCTTGTACATTACCTACAGGCAGGGATGTTACCGGAACATTGGAACTCTAAACAAAGAAGAGTGCTACGTCTTAAATCAGCTTCCTATCAAATTATTGACGGAGTATTATTCAGAAAAAATTATGATGGAGTTCTTCTCAGATGTTTAGAGAAAGAAGATGCGAAGAAAGTAATGTCAGGATTGCATGACGGTCCTGTTGGGGGACATTATTCAGGGGATACTACAACCCACAAAATCCTCAGAGCCGGTTACTACTGGCCTACGCTCTTCAAATATGCACATGCACATGTCAGGAAGTGTGATATCTGCCAAAGGTGTAGTGGGAGACTACCTAGAGCAGCATCACCCCTAAATCCTGTAATAATCACGGAGCCATTCGAGCAATGGGGGTTGGACATCATTGGAGAAATAAAACCAAATTCCTCGCTACAACACAAGTACATTCTGACTGTGATGGATTATTTCACTCGCTGGGTCGAAGTAGTACCGCTACGCAAAATAAATCAAGACGAAGTCATCAACTTTCTGCAAGACCACATCATGACCAGGTTTGGAGTTCCAGTTTCGTTAGTTTTTTATAATGCCACATACTTTTTATCAATTAAATTAATTGCTTTTGCTCATGATAAAGGGATAAAATTGCATTATTCTGCTAATTACTATCCACAAGGAAATGGCCTGGCTGAATCCACTAATAAAAATCTGATCAGAATTCTAAAGAAGACTGTAATAGAAAACCAAAGGAGTTGGCACTCAGCCCTACCAAATTCCCTTTGGGATGATAGAGTCACCCCCAAGTCTGTGATAGGAGTGTCACCCTATACCCTTGTGTACGGTAAAGAATCCATCCTCCCCCCCAATATCATGCTACCATCTTCCATATTGGCTCAAGAGTCCAGGGGGTCGGATGACGAAATTTTACAGATGAGGATATGCAATCTTCTGAAAGCAGAGGAGGCTAGGTCTAAAGCCAGAGAACGCTTTAAGCAACAGCAGGAGGTAATAAAGAGGTGGTTTGACAAACATAAAGCTGGAACAAAAGACTTTGAGGTGGGAGATCTAGTTCTCAAATGGGATCACCCCCATGATGAGAAAGGGAAGCATACTAAATTCCAGCATTTGTGGTTAGGCCCTTTTCAGGTCGCAGCGAAGCTTGGTCCTTCTACGTATAAGTTGAAAGATTTACAGGATTGGGAAGAGAACTTTCTAGCAAATGGTTTGGTTCTCAAGCCTTATTTTTCTTGAGTCTCTTTGAGTTCTTCTGTCTTGTATATAAATAAACTGTTTGACTGTCTCTTGAGTCATGTTTTTCAGTCTGTTTTAGTTTGAGTTTTCTTGGTTTCAATAAAGGGAACAAACCCACGGTTGTATGGGGACATCAAAATCTTTGGGAATGATAAACATTTTTGAGTATCAGATTGTGTATTGATGTTTGAGCTTCTTCCAGTTTAGCAGTTTTCTCGAATAAATGTTGTGTGCATTAAAGTCCTGCTTAACCCCTGTGAAATAAACCAGATTCAAAGAGTCCCGAATACTATTTTGAGGCTCCATCCACTTCAAACTTAAATGTTCTAAGGAGTGATGGAAGAAGACCCATGGAAAAGAGCAAGGTGAATAGTATATTAAATATAAATGATCCCATGCCAAGAAACAAATGCCAAAAGGAAAATAAGAGTCAAAACTCCTATGAAAGCATCATACATCAAAGCAAATGTTGAATAATAAATACTAAAATTGCCAAAGTTCCTCTCCATCCGTGAGCTGAAGCTTGAAATACACCACTCACACAAAAGGACACTATGGGATAGAGGAGCCTGAATTAAAATTCAGAAAGAAAGGCATGCAGGAGGACTCATATGAAAAGGGACAAAAGTCCAAGAGCACAAAAAGGTTCCAAAAAGGCATGGGACTGCGGAACAAATGAATATTCCTGTTTACCATATGCTACAATCTTGTGGTGTCCAAGCTGTCAACTACCTGAAGGCAAAATTAATAATGAAACTCACCTTTCGGCCTAAACAGATTTATCTGGACTTGAAAATCTTGGTTTCCACTCTCCCAAATTGGGCTATCATCAATGATTAAGGGTACACACTTCTGTCATTTGAGAAATCCATATGGCTGGAAGAATTCAATAGATGCATTTGTTGTTAAATAGTCTGTCACTCAAGGAATAATCGCCCAGAGATCTAGGTTCACCAAGTAATTGCCAATTGTTGCAGTTGCAACTGTTCTCCCCAAATTTATTAAATTTTGGGCCCCTCCTCATCATTTAGATTTGCTTTGAGTCCCTTTGATCCATGAATGTTTGGTCTTTCTTTAACTTTGGTTGATTCTAAAGATTAATTTGCTGCCCGTTTTCAGAGGATTCTTGTGTTAATATTTTGTTGTGGGTCGCAGAATTGATTTTGGATTGCTAGCCAGAGCCTCATCAGATCAGTGGCCCTTTGAACAAACCATTGTCTTTGAGGTGAAACAATTTAACTGTCACTGTTATTTAGTTTTTAGACATTTAAGTTTTCTTGTGGTCGGGCGTCTATTTATGTTGGATCGGAAGCTGTAATCTTTTTCTCGTTCACCATTGCAGCTCCCAAAGAGGTTTAGCATCCAAAGCGCAAAGTGCTCCGACTTTCGATTGGGATTTTTCCCGCCTAAAGGTCGTGTGTATTAGTCTTCTCTCTTCCGCCATTGCAGCCAGGAAAGTAGTTTAGCCTCCGATGTCCAAACCCTTCCGACTTCCGATTGAGGGTCTTCCCGCCCGCGTTGTGCCTGATTTTAGTATGTTTCCTTTCCGCCGTTGCGACTGGGAAAGTCTTTTGGATTCCGATGTTCAAACCTTTCTGACTTCCAATTTAAATTTTTTCCCGCTATCCCGTTGCATGCCTGTAACCTCTTCCTCTTCCACTGTTGCGGCTGGACAAAGCCTTTGACTTCCAACGTCAATATCCGTCCGACTTCCGCCATGGTGCACCTGGCCATTGCTTGTGGATTAGCCGTTTCAGTTTGTGTAATCTGCTGCTTTTTTTTATAACGCAGTCTCAAATGAATGATGCACATGGAGTAATTGCAGGGGCCTTAAGGAGCTGATGTGCAAAAATGTAGAGGAGCGGTTTGGCAAGGATCAAAACGAAACCGACCGGATCGCTAAAAGGGCCAGCGAAGCAGAAGGCAAAGTCAATAATGCTAAAGGCACGAACCTGACTGTATGTCCGTTACTAAAAGGTGCATGAGTGCATATAGACAACATAGAAGAATATGAAGCGAGGGAGGAACTGGAAGGTCAGACATTTGGAGGCAGTCCAAACGATCGGCTGCTGTAGTTTAAATATTGTAAAGATAGGACTTAGAAGGGAATTTTTCCCTAGAAGAACTTGTAAACCATTTGCTTGTAAGAGGAACTATTTCATTTTACAATCAAAACTGCAACTTTTTCCTGTTGGAGAAAGCGCCACTGTGGAATGTAACAATGGGATTAAATGAACAAGGTTGAAGAGGAACTATTTCGTTTTCAGCTAGGTTTCATTAACCGTGAGAGCGTTCTAATTGCTTGAACCTATGTTCTTGTTTGAATGTTTTTTCAGTACATTTTATGATGTTCTTCGACTATGAGTAATGGGATGTTTTAATTGTTGATGAGCTATCTTGTTATGTATACTTTACTTCTGTTTATATGTTTGGTTAAAAGAACAGCTATCTGTGATTTGCCATGACACCTGAACAGTAATGCATTACTCATAAATGATAATCTTACTCGCTAGTGATAGGTTAGTTAGTTTTAATTTCTTGCTGTCTATGTGATTTTGATGCTTGTGGATGCTAAGACGAGAGGTAAGAACCTGCGCATCACATTGTGACTGCTCCCTGCATCTTTATCATCTTGCATGGTTAATTAGGCACTTGCATCTCATATATTAAGTCAAAAAAAAAAATACAAAAACTCGGTGGATCAGGCTGTAACCGGTAAAACCTTTGTTTTTGTTACTTGACCTATGGTAGCCGGACCGCAAACCGGACAGATTCCCTATACCAAACAGTCAACGGGCTAGTTAGGAACGTTGATTGGGGAGAATCCCTTACTGTTGTTGCCTACGAATTTTTGGGCCTCAACAACAGTTACATAATTATTCTGGAATAAAGGAAATGCATACTCATTTGATCATTCTTAGACTACTCAATCATACCTAAATCTAGATCTTCTTGTACTAGAGTACGTCACTTCAGTGAGAGGAACAATATAGGAGATAAGTTCGAATTCATTTATTTTCTAATCAGTTTCTATTCAACTACATCATCAAAGATCTGTTGAATAAATATTATTTAACTGTGACTACATCTGAGGAAAATCTCAGCTTATTGGAATAGAAATAAATAACGATTTACAGAAGTAGAGTTGAAACCTGGAAATATTGCAAAAAAATGAGACTAACACCTAAGGGAGACTGTTCCACCCAACCTTTTCCTAAAGCAGCCAAATCACTTGCTTAGGACCCCTGAGCTTGCTCACTACACCACTAAGATGGAGATCTATGCTACACAACAGACTTCTGCAACTCACCACTCAACATCAGACTTAACTCAACAAATCACTTTAGTTATCCCCTCATCAAATTCTTTGTGTGCCTAACTTTTCAGTTTGCAACAATCACAAAGTTCATTCTCTCAGAAATCAGAATGAGTGGTGAGCCCTCCTGCTCAATT
Source organism: Pseudotsuga menziesii (assembly GCA_001517045.1). Classification (NCBI taxonomy): domain Eukaryota; kingdom Viridiplantae; phylum Streptophyta; class Pinopsida; order Pinales; family Pinaceae; genus Pseudotsuga; species Pseudotsuga menziesii. The sequence goes on along the minus strand of LPNX010689381.1, from coordinate 43,040 downwards.
TGATGGTTTATATAAGATTGCCTATGTCTTTGGGTGAGTTTTGGAATTTAATGAGCCACCCAGCTCAATTCCTCTTCTCAGGGAACATGACCGCTTTTTTAGGGATTATGCTCCCGCAACAGCTAGAAATTGAATGCTAGTGCTGCCGCTTGTCAATCAGCCTTTTACAGCTGCTCCTTCCTCCTAGTGGCAGGGAACACTCATTTAACAGTCTCCTTTGAATAGGTGTCTCCTTTTATTAATTAATAAAATAAATAATTATTCAATTACAATCATCCTTGACCCACTTGGTCATAAATTACAATAAAATTTAACATAATGTTTTTGCTGAAATGAATAAGAAATATTTATTTTTTTCTAGTTTTGGGTATGTTACAAACACTCCCCCTTAATCTCAACATCTTCCTCGATGTTTCTTAAGTTATTTTGAGTCTCCTTTGAACAGAGATGGATATGTCACCTGCATATTGCTCTCCAATTCCAAAGTCGCTTCATTTGTACTAAGGTGTTTCCACTGCACCTTCACCTATCCAATGGTGCAATTCCGGAGAAAATTTTCCCTCCTGTTGAGAATAAAATTCGGTTCCACCGAAAAATATCCTTCTGGTTCTACCTGGATCAAATTCTAGTCAATCACATGAGTAGCATCATGTATATACTTTTTAAAAATAGAAATGTGAAAAACATTGTGTATTCTAAGATTAGGTAGTAATGCTAGTTGATAAGCTATTGGACCCATTCTTGCCAATATACCAAATGGTCCGAAGTTACTGGGTGCTAATTTAGCATAGCTCCCTAATTTAAAGGATCTCTTTCTTGGTTTAACATTAACAAACATATGCTCACCAACTTGGAATTCCTTCAGAGTTCTTTTAAGATTGGCACACAACAGGATTTGAACCTGAATTTCGACGTCATCTGACATTTCACATGGATGTGTCAGACAGTAATCACTCAAAAGAATGACGATAACAAAATATTTATCGTCGTTGAATATCCGACACAAAGGCATCGGATTTCCGACCCATTTAGTGTCGGATAACCGACACTTCCATGTGAGATCTTCGAAGGTCTGTGAACCCAATAGTCTCGGTTATCCGACCCCTGACCATCGGATATTCGACGGGCTGTATAGGTTTTATTTTTTTTTAAATTTAAGGTTTACATGATTTTAAATTTTATAGTCCCATACTTTCAACGGTAACTATGTTCAAGGTGTCGAATATTCAACGCATGTCCATTATAAATATAAATTGTTTTAAACATTTCGACTTGTTTGTTGTAGAAGTGACGGACGATTTACGAAAATTATTTGTTCCTCGACGGACATTTTCAGGAATTGTTTTATTCTTCAATGAGCGTTTGTGGGATTTTTTTTTCATTGATAGACAGTTTGCCGGGAATTTTTTATTCTTTGAATTCTCTCCATTTGACAAAATGTTGATGCATGGAACTTGATTTTTTAAGACAACCAGTTATATTCATTAACGAAGTTTATGAAAAAATGTCAAATAGATTAAATATTCCGAATCCAAACGAAGACAACCGACAATTTCTTGTTAGACTATGGGATGCAGCGAAGCGAAGGGGTGATGGAAAATGTTATTATCCGTGTACTCAATGCAGGGGATTTAAGAGGAGAAGAATATTGATCTCAACAGCCACAAAACATTGCAGGGAACATGGACACGATGAGGGGGGGAACGAATATCGTCTATTTGTAGGTTTAGCATTATAAACATTATTATATTCGTTTCTTTTGGTAATTGTATGTATTATTTTTTTTCTTCATATATTAATGTATATCTATTGATGTTTCCATGTATTTATATTAAAGGAAATAAACCTTGTAGCATGTCGTCCAAAGGAAGTGATTTCAGAACAAGTTCAAGATCAGGATCATGGAGCATGTATGTTTAATGGAGAACAAGTTAATGATCATATTGAACAAGATGATCATGCCGATGATGTAATTGAAGATTATGGTACAAATACATTGATCCATGATTCATTTAATGTTATAATGGATGATGACGATGATGTTGATAATGAAAATGATGATGACTTTGATGATGTTCATGATATACCTCTTCTCGATAAGGCATATGGACCCCTTTATGAAGGCTCCAAAACAAATCTTCTCTCTACTATATTGTTGATAATGAACTTGAAGGTTATGAATGGTCTTTCAAACATTGCAATCACATGGATGCTAAGGTATCTAAAATAATCCATCACATATATAGGATCGTGATAAATTTTATTTGTATTCCTCTAATAATTGTATTGTTAACTCATTATTGATCATCATACGGATGAAGCGTGTTTAGTTAATATTATTTATTTATTACATTAACAATTTTTTTTGGTAGCTTGATAGTTGAATTTTTGTTACCACCATCAAATATTTTACCTCGCACATATCGAGATTTATCTTCCATCATGAAAGAGAATGGAATGCATTATGAAGCAATTCATGCATGCCCCAATGACCATGTTATATATTATAATCAGCATGAATTCTCAATAGAATGTCTAGAATGTCATGTAAGTAGATATCGTACAGATAAAGTAACAAAAAAGGTGCCGCAGAAGGTTCTTTGTTATATTCCCATCATTCCACGTTTGCAATGGTTGCTCAGGTGCAAAAACATAGCGCAATTTATGGATTACCATGCCAGGAACAGAAGTCAAGATGGTGTTATCCGAATGGCTGTAGATGGTACTGCTTTTAGAGATATTGAGGAAAAGTGGCCTCACTTTAAAGAAGAACCACGTAGTCTTAGGATTTCTTTGGCAGCAGATGGCGTTAATCCATTTGCACAGATGTAATCCATTTACACAGTGTGGCCTATTTTTGTTATCAACAATAACATTCCTCCATGGTTGTTAATAAAGAGGGAGTACATAATGTTGTCGATGATTATTCCATGTTTTATTGACGAAAACTGTTTTATTTATAATGTAGTTGTAGAATCTCATTTGTTGTAATATTTATCTTAATTTCATATATATATCTATTATTTTACTCTTCTGCATGGTTTATATATCTTAATGGTTCTCATAATGATATATTTTATATGTACTTCAAATTATGAATTAGGTAAGTTCCCAGTCAAAGATATGAATGTATACATCGAACCTCTTATAGATAAGCTACTGAAGTTATGGAATGACATAACTATGTATGACGTATCTATATCAATATGACAAAAAGGAAATTTCAATTCCATGCAATGGTTGTATGGACAATACACGATGCCCCTGGGTTAACTTCATTTTGTGGTTTGTAATTTTAAGTTCCACTTTAATTGCATTTAATGATATGGAGTAGTTAGAATATTTTATATATGAATATATTTGACATAGATATTCCATATCTAAATATTGTAGGTCTTCAGACAAAGGGTAAATTTGCATGTTTAGTTTGTGGTCCTAAGATAAAATCTCATCGTTCAAAAAGATTAAGAAAGGAGGTGTTTGATGAGTATAGGCATTTCCTCTCCAAGAATCACAGGTATAGAAAAACTAAAAGAAATATTTTCAATGGGAAGCAGGAGACTGCATTAAAACCATAGAGAATGACACCTCACATTTGGAAGATGCAATACAATAGAAATCATCATCATGGTACGTATGGATCATCGGATATGAATTGTTATGTATTTTTATTTTTATTGTGAGTTGTTTGTTGTAGTGGACATATTTGATTTATTAATTATAAAGTAATATTCATGAGTCCATCGTGATCATGAAGGCATTAATGGTATTCCACGAGGAATGAAAATTTATCCTATTCAATTCAGCAGGTTTCCCTACTATGAGCACCTACAAATTGCTCATTTGTTTGATACAATGCATATTGGAAAGAATGTTATTGAAAGCTTATGGTGACTACTAGAGCTAAGGAGGCAGAAAGATAAAGCTACGAAAGCATGCAAAGACATTCAAGAAAGCAACCATGCAATGAAAGATGTCATCCAATTTCATACCAACAGAGAACAAGTTAATATAAACTCAATTCCATGGATGTTTATAGAGCAACAAAGCAATGTTGTCAAAGAAGTAATGCGGAAAATCAAATTTCCCACCGGTTTTTGTGCAAACTTGAAGAATATCATAACTAAAAAAGGTGATTTTGTGGGGGTCAAAATACATGATTGGCATGTCTTCATCAAGGTAATTATTATTGTTATGTCCATATAATTTTTCTTGTTTGTATACTCTTTTTTTAATAAATGGCGTGGATTGTATATTGATACAATATGTTCTACCTCTCTCTCTCTCAGACAACTTCGACAACAATGTCAAACAAGTTATATATAATCTTGGTAAATACATGAGGTAACTAGCAATTACTTGCATGTGCTTAGTGTTTCTTTAATTCTCCGTATAATAATTTATATATTTTTTTTGGTGCACTATTTCAGCATATATTGTAATTTAATGTTTATTTTTGTTAAATATCGTTATTGGTTTGCATCACTTGTAGATGTTTGACATCTAAAGAAATACATAAAGAAGATATAAAGTATTGGAGGAGAGAAATTCCACATCTCATGTGTGAAATGCAGAAGCATCTACCATCGGAATTTTTCAATGCACAGGAACACTACCTCATACAGCAAGTTGAGGAGATTGAGTTGTGTGGACCTGTGCACTCAAGGTCCATGTGGATGGTTGAGAGGCACTTGAAATTTATGAACTTGAAATTTATGAAGGGTTTAGTGAGACAACGAGCACATGCAGAGGGTTCTATGATGGAAGGATATATGGTATACCAAAACATGTTGTATGTTAG
>LPNX010689381.1:28239-33239 GCA_001517045.1 Pseudotsuga menziesii | reverse complement strand
CTCCTTTTTTTGGGCATGTTGTGACAAGGGTTTTTGGGAATCCTGTGACAAGGGTTTTTAGGTGACAAGGGTTTTTGTGCACGGTGTGATGTTTTCTCCTTTCTATTGATCTCAAAAATCGGCGTTCCAATATTGACTTGCCTTAAGGGGGAGGGGGCCCTATGATATATAATTTGATACCATCAACCAATCACTTTGGCAAGCTGCTATGGCACCTCAAACTCATAAACCCGTTTCCCAATAACCACGGTTGGGGTTTACCATAAGCACCCCAATTGGTCATTCCGTTCCTTAACATGCAGAACCGGAGCCTGGACTTATGGCCTTAGAAGAGTTAGTTAATGAGTGTTGTCTTAGAAAATGGCTCGATCAATATGCTCACATCCGGCTCCAAGCCATAGATCAACAACAAAGTCTCATAACGTCTCTGTGATGTTTGCTGTGTATTCAGAACTGGACAGGGGAAACACATGGATTACCAACATGAGGGAAATCCATTGAATATGATAATGCTTGGACTATAATAGACCAAGGAGATGTACTAGAAAAATTTTCCTTGACTTGTTGATCTCACTGTTAAGTTGAACCTAAATGACAAACACAGAGGAGCACTAAGCAAGCTACAACACTTTGTAGGAATTTGAATGAGTATAGATATAATGATGTTAGTTCATGGAGATCCTATAGAGTGGATGCTTGGTTGCTCTATAGGTTCCAAATATTTAGGTTCCTCATTAGATGCTTCACTAGATAAATCATATATGGGGCCCCAAAAACTATGATTATTGATTTCAAATATAACATCCAACTCTTCATGAAATGGATAAATGCATGCATTTTCCATCTCATCATCAAACAAGGGTTTGCCTACAAAATATTCCTCATCAGAATCTCAACAATATGGACCATCTAATTCAGATTCTTTGGATGAGGTAATATAATAGGAGAATGGGTTCTTTCATAACTAACAATCCAAAGGGTCTCTATCTATACTTCCTGCTTCTTCACCAACTTCAATCTGTCCTTATCAGTTTTCAAACATGGGTTTTCTTCGCTGTGCATGCATTTACATTGATTAGTTAATGACAGACCCAATTCGACAGTTTCAGCTAACCTGCATTTGACCCATATTGGCTGATATGGATTCTAAAGTCTGTCCAGTCTGAGCATTACAATTAGTGGACGAACCCATCACATTTTGGTGCACATTCAAATTGGTTTGATTTTTTTTTATGTGAGTTATGTCAGCAACCGGTTCCCAAATAAGCTATTAAGCCGACTCTACCCAAATGTGATGCTTAAGGGAGTTTTAGAGAAGATCATTATAAAAGCCCTAGGTTAGAAAGAAACTCGAACCTAACCCAGTATTTTCCAAATTGTAGTGACAACAGGGGTTTGCCAGAATTCTGCCAAATGTTATGGATTTCTTCTTTAAGGTGTTTTATTATAGAAACATTATATTAGAAAGCAACTGTCCACATGAACTATATCTCACAAAAGATAACAAGTGTTCAGCCAAGCAACGTTGACAACTCGTGGTATTATGCCTCACAAGTTTGCGATGTTGCAACCCCATGAAACATAATACCAAGAGTCATCCCCATTATTAGCCAACAGTTATTAGCTATTTTAGAGTTAGTGAATTGAAAGTGGCTAAGTCAACACAAAAAAGAAAGGTAATAAGTTTGACTAAATAAGCTATTTTGATTATTGTACCTACATCTTCTGCTACATGCATTGCTTGTGTGCCTCACCTATCTCGACGTACTATCAACACTATTATTATTGGTATGTGTACCTTCTCTCAATGAAAGTCTTAGTTTATGGATGTATTGAGGTTTATACCACATATTTTATAGTGTATGCATCCAATACTTGCTAGTTACTTGATCACTATCAGGGAACAACTTTAGCTCTATCATGTTAACCTTACTTCATCCAGCTAAAAGCAGTTCACATATTTAGAGAACACAATACTAAGGATGATAGCTTATTCAAAGAAGCATTAACCTTGGCCTCAGGCCATTTTCAGTTTACTTAATTCACTGATGGTGAATGTACTGATCAGGGCACTTTCCAGCTTTTTTAGCCCTTAGCACTTAATTCTTTTATGTGTTGCTGCTATTGACATCCTTTGGATGATTGAGGTGATGATCCCCTCATATTACTGATCTCTCTTGTTTATTGCTTATTTGGATTAGCTACTTCAGTATTAGACTTGAATTCTCTGTCTGTTGAAGGTTAGTGATGTGGATGTAGTCAAGATTCCTAGATTATAGGTGTTATCTTTGAAGGTTTGTCTAGTATTCCTGTGAAGCTGATCAATTGTCATATGTTTGCTGATGATGAACATAGCTATATCTATTCCGATGCATTTGTGTTGGATATTCGACGACGATATAACTGTTTTTTTATTGGCATTCTTTTCAGTGATTGCTGTCCGACACATCCATGTGAAATGTCAGATGACATCAGATTTTGATGTCAGATTTTGGGTTCAAATCCTGTTGTGTAAGGGATATTTATATAAGGATTCGAGTTCCACCATAGCCATGATAGTTAGAGTTTTTTTTCTCACATGTATGCTCGGTCCGTTGGAGAAGGATGAAAATTGGTTGCTACCCTGAGCAGGATTGTCGAGCCATGTTTTGTTATAAGCAAGAAACTATAGCCTAACCCCTAGATGATTGAATATCATTATAAAATATTAAATTTTTTTCTACATACCTATTAATATCATTGCCAAACAAAATTGTCCATGAAGCCAGAGTTCAAGAACTCTATCCACATGAACTATATCTCACAAAAGATAACAAGTGTTCAGTCAAGCAATGGTGACGACTCGTGGTATTATGCCTCACAAGTTTGCATTGTTGCAACCCCATGAAACATAATACCATGAGTCGTCCCCATTATTAGCCAACACTTATTACCTATTTTAGAGTTAGTGAATTGAAAGTGGCTAAGTCAACAAAAAAAACAAAAGGTAATAAGTTTGACTAAATAAACTATTTTGATAATTGTACCTACATCTTCTGCTACATGCATTGCTTGCATGCCTCACCTATCTAGACGTAATATCAACATTATTATTATTGGTATGTGTACCTTCTGTCACTGACAGTATTCTTCCTATTTATTCTCCAAAACAACTATATTATAGGGCCTTTTGGCAAAACATTGTTTTGCATGCAACTTTTATTTTTTCAATCTTAGAAAGAAACTCGAACCTAACCCAGTATTTTGCAAATTGTAGTGACAACAGGGGTTTGCCAGAATTCTGCCAAATGTTATGGATTTCTTCTTTAAGGTATTTTATTATAGAAAACTTATATTAGAAAGCAACTCGAACCTAACCCAGTAATTACCAATCTCTAAACACCATGAGAGCTTGGACTATGTTGGATATTTTCATTAAGTGATTGAATGAAGTAATCCACTTACAATAACTATTTTTTCAAAATATTAAATTGTTTTCTATAATATACCTGTTAATATCATCCTCAAACAAAGCTGTCCGTGAGGACAGAATTCAAGAACTTTGTCCACATGAACTATATCTCACAAAAGGTAACAAGTGTTCAGCCAAGCAACAGTGAGGATTCTTGGTATTTTGCTTCATAATTTTGCCATGTTGCAACCTAATGAAACATAATACCAGGAATCGTCACCATTATTAGCCGACACTTATTAGCTATTTTAGAGTTAGTGAATTGAAAGTGGCTAAGTCAATGCAAAAAAGAAAGGTAATAAGTTTGACTAAATAAACTATTTCGATAATTGTACCTACATCTTCTTTGATGGGGATTTAGCCAATCAAATTGGAGGTACAGGTGTTCATCTTTTGATCACCTATGACCACTATTTTTGCTTCAAATTGGGTGTTGGTCTGAGTTCAAACACTAGATTTGAACTACTTGCTTTATGGACTCTCCTTTATTGTGCTAAATCCATGGTCCTTCCCACTCTGTATATTTATGGTGACTCCACAGCCATCATTAATTGGTTCAATAGAAGATTAACACTAACTTTACTTGCACTTAATGGCTAGTGTCAACGTATCTGTGATATGGAACCTTACTTCATCCAGCTAAAATCAGTTCACATATTCAGAAAACACAATAATAAGGCTGATAGATTATCCAAAGAAGCATTAACCTTGGCCTCAGGCCATTTTCAGTTTACTGAATTCACTGATGGTGAATGTACTGATCAAGGCACTTTCTAGCTTTTCTGGCCCTTAGCACTTGAGTCTTTTATGTGCTGTTGCTATTGACATCCTTTGGATGATTGAGGTGGATGATCCCCTCATATTACTGATCTCTCTTATTTATTTCTTCTTTGGATTAGCTACTTCAGTATTAGACTTGAATTCTCAGTCTGTTGAAGGTTAGTGATGTGGATGTAGTCAAGATTCCTAGATTAGAGGTGTTACCTTTGAATGTTTGTCCAATATTCCTGTGAAGCTGATCAATTGTATTCCTTAGGGTTGCCTTAGGATTGAAAATTAGTATGGGAAAACAAGTTAGCGTTTCCTTAGGGTTGAAAATTAATATGGGAAAACAATCATCATCAAGACAAGTTTAAAGGAATAAATCAACAAATATTATAGACTGATATAAATGTATTTAAAATATTCTTTTCATTCCTAAACATGCCAAGTAGCAGATTTGGAAATCTTCGCTCTTCACCACCACTAATTATATATATATATATATATATATGATTGTCGTAGGTTACCACTGGGAAAAATGCCTCTGAAGTGTTGGATTATGCACTACAGAGTAGCAGTGAAGAGGTTAAAACATCCACTCTACAGGATCTCCAAAAAATCAACATCATTATTTGTCCATTATTGTAAAGGAATTGTACTAGAAGATTCTCCTGGACTTGTTGATTTCACGGTGAAGTTGAACATAAATGAGAAATAGAGAGGAGCACTAAGATAGCTACAACACTTTGTAGTAAATCGAATGAGTAGAGATGTAATGTCTGGAGCA
>LPNX010689381.1:7996-20896 GCA_001517045.1 Pseudotsuga menziesii | reverse complement strand
TTGAGGGTGGCTTATAATTTGAAAATTGTTGTTATTTTTGGATTATTGAATTTTATAAATTTCTAAGGTTTTCTAGTTTATAAAAACGCAAATCTAATCTAATACTACACTAATCATGCAAATGCGTATATCTACACATGAAATACTACTATATTTACCTCTAGGGTTTGTTGGAGGATCCTAATTAGGGAAAAATTCAGAGATATAAGGACAAACAAGATAAAAATCCTTCAAGAGGATGTTTTATAACATGTAAAAGTTGAAAAAAGCTGGTTAAAAGCCCTAATTCAGAGAAAACACGGCGTTACAACCACCATTCAATCCATAGAAGCATAATTTCACCAAACTTTACCAATCGAGCAACCAAGAAAACCCTAGATCCTCCCTGTGCTTGTGTTCTTCCAACAATGCTAGCATCAATCTTGCATGTGCATGAAACCCTAGAATTCACCCATCATTTTACCATATATCCAAAGAAGAAATAGTAATATATTTGATAAGTTTCCCCTGTGAATCCATAGGAAATCCTATATCATTAGAATGCATTAACAAAGCTAGAGTAGGATTTTAAAGAAAAACTTTGAAAAAACATACAATTTATTTTTGTGATCAACTTTTTCATGGGATTCATTTTGCTTGTCAAAAGTGGGCCAATATAATCCTCTTGCAACTCCATAGCCATTGTAAACCAGTCTTTATATGGAATCATTGCTTTATGCTCGTTAATATGAAGGCCCTCTTAATGATTGCCTCTTTGTATGAATTCATAGACAATAAGGCATTCCTTGACCCGTGCATAATAGATAATACAAAGTAGTTAGATGGTAATCGTTGTGCTTAATACTTAGCCACTGATGTTGGTTATAATAGAACATTATGTTTGCTTGTAGTAAAAAGAAACTATGAAGCCTTAAAGAGTTTCTCTTCTTCTGGAAAATACTTTATTATTAGACCGTGAGATATCTCGACTTCAATATCTATTTGTTTTAGTAGCCAAAGCCTTCATAGACTCTATTCACTGCATCAAAGGCATTGACCCACTGATCGTTGGTCTTCTTATAAAAAAATATTTCATAAAATCTCTGTTTCCATCTCTCCAGGAAAATAAAGGGATTCACTAGCTACAAAAGGATTGGATGCTATAAACTCATGCTCCCATCCTGTAGTAAACACAACAACAACACAAAGCATAAAAATATAAATCCTATATAATAAATTACAAAGGGAAATGCATGATAAATTTGGATAAATTGGGTTATACATGAGATCAATGTTTTTCTTGCATTACCAGCCTCTCCCAGGGATCCACTTGTCACTATTTTGTTGTCTAAGTAACGAAAGAGGGAATTACTATCTTTGAAAGGGATTTGAGCAAGGATACATAGTGATTTAGATTTGGGAAGGTAAATTGTTGTCTTTGCTGTATTTGTTGCTTGCAGGCCAGTAGGATAAGGTGTTTCTTTGGTCAATATAGATACTGTGGATGGATGCCGCTAAGTGGAGTTTGGACCTCAAGCCCCAAGCCATGAGGCAATAAGTGTAGCTGTTAAAAATTTAGTCTAGTTAGGTGCAGTTGTTTGTGGCCAGAAAGGCCTAAAAAATTAACTGAATCTGGTTTGAATCTCATCAAGCTGGGTGCAGAACCTCGATTAGGGATTTTGATTTTTGTGGGTGGAGAGCTGTTGGGTTGAAAGCTGCTGCAAATGCAAATAGATTTTAGTTTTTTATATATGTTTTGAGGTTGATAGTATTGATCTATGACCTTATGGTCTGTATTTGTCTCACTCTGCCATACAACTACCTATCTCTCTCTCTCTCAGGTATGTCCATTGTTTCGTTAGTGACTTGTCTCCTAAGAGACAAAGTGTGATCATATTATAAATTTGAGTATAGAAATTAAGGAAGGTATAAACCACATTGTTTTCTTCTATTTGTCCATTTATAATATTTTTGCATGTGCTTGACTAAATCTGTTCATACATATCCTAGGTAACTATAATTGATGGATGTACATAGTGCTGATATGTAGTAATCCTGGCTTGGTTTGGAGCAAAATGAGTCATAGCATCAATTGGATGGATATTTAGTTTTGACATTGAGGAATCACGAAAAAAAGAGTAAACAGAGCTCTGCAATTGAATCACATAGACTTGGAGAAGGCTTAATTGGGTCTTGGGCATAGCTACAGCAGAGCCATCATGAAATTCAATGTCAATAGAGTGGATAACATGGTTATACAGGCTATTAGTCTTCTCGAAACCTTGGACAAGGACATCAACACCTTCTGCATGAGAGTAAGGTATTGCAAGTTTAAACTTAGTATTGTTTTTACTTTTTTGGGGGTTTTATATGAAACAACATTTAAGATAGTTCAGTCAGGGTCAATTCTAACATCTGTCAAGTTAAGGTGAATTTCCCATAAATGTCTTTTAATTCTTTAGTTAGGACTCATGAATCATATTTATACTGAAAGGTAAAAGGATTTGTTTATTAACTTAGATTTATATCAGATCCATAATTTATTTGTTCTCTGAGATGTGTTTTAAAATCACTATATTTGATATTCCAAAGGAATAAATAAAAATATACATTTGACTAGTCCTGGGAGGACTCAAGTGTGCTGGATACTATTTTGTTGTCCATCATTCAAAAACATAGAAATTTAAGAAAACTATTAAAAGTATTCCTTACATATTCTCTAGGATACTCAATTTGTCATCAATACAGAATCATCAAAAGAGTCCTAATATCTAAACCAACAATACAACAAGATGAGCATAACCAGTGTCTACATCCCTCAGCTATGACTCTGAGCTAATCTGCCATTAAGTGGTTGTTAGTACAAGTCTTTTCTGAATCAGATAGGAAGTGACTTTTCTAAATTATTGTTTAGTTTAGGTACCCTTCTGTAACAACAAAATATATTTAGAAAGCTTGCCTTCCATTGAGTTGAAATCACATATCTTGAATCATATAGACTTGGAGAAGGCTCAATTGGGTCTTAGGCACAGCTACAACAGAGCCAACGTGAAATTCAATGTCAATAGAGTGGATAACATGATTATACAGGCTATTAGTCTTCTCGATACGTTGGACAAGGACATCAACACCTTCTGCAAGAGAGTAAGGTATTGCAAGTTTAAACTTAGTATTGTTTTTACTTTTTTTGGGGTTTTATATGAAACAACATTTAAGATAGTTCAGTCAGGGTCAATTCTAACAACTATCTTTTATACAGGGAAAAATCTCAGAATAATGGTGAGGTACCATTACTGGAACAGGCCCCAATCATGGGAACATACTCAACATACTTGTTTTCTACAGGCCTGCAATCCATGACTAAGAAGGAATTGACCGCAAACAATGAACCATGTTGCTCAGAGAAATTTGACAAAATTGGAAGCTCTTTAGTGTTTTCTCTCAAATCCATCACTGACTGTTCAGAAACTTGCTGATTCTTCTTTCCTGTATTCTCAAACTCAGGTTTGTTCACACTTTTATTCTCAAACTCATCTCCCAAAATGTCTGACAATTTTAAATGTAAATACTCTCTCTTTGAGCCCTTTGACACACTCCACATATTAACCTCTGCTCGATCATATGAGCTACTTGTCAACTCACTAATGTGTGGTCCAAACAAGTTTCCTTTAGTGGTCAGATTCTAGGTTGAAACCATGTGGGGGTAAAATCTTGATAACCGACATTCTAGGACTAGTAATTGCCAGCCTCTCCCAGGGATGCACTTGTCACTATTTTGTTGTCTAAGTAATGACAGAGGGAATCGTTGTCTTTGAAAGGAATTTGAGAAAGGATACATAGTGATTTATCTTTGGGAAGGTAAATTGTTGTCTTTGATAGAAGATAGACACCAACACACATAGTGATTCCTTTTGGAAGCAAAGCAAAGTAAAAACATCAATGAACATCCAATTTGGACTTGCCATCTAGAGTTAAATAGTTATGTGAGCTTAGTAGAAGCAAATTGTTGTGCATGATGACGTGTGTGCATTGGAAGCTCAACTATTTAATTTGGAAGGACACTAGACTTTGCTGGGGAAGGGAATTACTACTCAAATCACCAAATCCCAAGCCCACATACATGACAAATCGTTGTCTTGAGGGACCATATGAAAAATCGTTGTTGTGCCTGGGAGGATCTTGCTTTAGCATACAACATTTTAGCTTAGGGGAAGGTTGAATGATTTGCTAGAGGAATTTTCTCTGTAAGCCACCAACTCCCCGGCCCACACTTGTTATCAAATCGCTATAACTAAGTGAATCTTTTGATTTTTTTTAAAATCCACCAACAGGCGTTGCTTTTTCGACGTTCTTCCGACACTTCGGTGAAACCATCCGATGGTAGTATCATGAATCCGATGCTTCAGATCATTGGATGACCGACATTTTAAGTGTCGGGCCACGTCAAATATTTGATGGCGTCACCATGTCTCCGACCCTTTTCCCGTCAGAAGGCCAACTCTTCAAGTGTCAGTGGCCAACGCTTCAAGTGTCAGATGACGTCTGATTTCCAACACTGTCTAGATAAAAATACCGACGGCGTCGCCATTCCTCTGACACTTTTGTCCGTGAGAAGGTCGACACTTCAAGGGTTAGAGGGCGTCGAATTTTCGATGGTTTATGCAATTTTTCATTGGCACTTTGGAAGGAAAAACGGTCGAATATGTGACACAATGGTGTGTCGGATCTTCGATGCACATTGGTAGAATGTCAAAGATTCGATGTTACGCCATCAATAGCAAAAAAAAAAAGTTTATGTGTCGAAAATGCGACAGAGAAGTGTCGAATTTCAGACATGCAAGGTGTCATATTTTGGGTTGAAATTCTGTTGTGGCATGACTCTTTTGTCTGCCTTGAGTAGTTTTCAAGTTCCCTTGTATCTGTTTCACTATTAGTTCCATTGACTTTAACATGTCAAGTCCTAACATCAATCGATGTATTGGATTAATCCATGTAATTGGAGTGTTACACTTTCTACCATATAATATTTCAAAAGGACTAAGCTTTGTTGAATCATGATAATGGTTATTGTAAGCAAATTCAACTAAATGCAAATAGTCTTCCCATTTCTTGGCATAATCAATAACATACATTCGCAACATATCTTCTAATACCTGATTAACTCTTTCTATTTTTCCATCTGTTTGCGGATGATAAACAATACTGAAATTTAGTTTAGTGTCTAATCCCCTAAATAAAGTTTTCGATAAATTACCTATAAATTTAGAATCTCAATCGAAAATAATTACCTTTGGAATTTTGTGCAGATGAAAGATTTCTTCAATAAAAATATCAGCAATATTAGCAGCTGTATGAGTTGTTTTAATAGGAGTAAAGTGTGATGCTTTACTTAACTTATCTACAGCCACCATTATGGAATCATTTAGTTTTTGTTTTTTAGGTAAACCAGTTACAAATTCAAGACTAATGACTTCCCACTTCCAATTTGGTATTGGTAATGGCTGTAGCAGGTCTGCTGGGTGTTGAAGTTCAACCTTAACTTGCTAACATTCAATACACCTAGATAAAATTTCAACAACCTCATTCTTCATGTTAGGACACAAGTTCTCCTTTCTTACTACAGTTATCATTTTCTGATACCCTGGATGTCCAGAGTAAGGACTTTTATGAATTTCATTCAAAATTAGCAGCTTAACTTCTGATACATTTGGTACATAAAGTCTATTTTTAAAAAGTATTAAACCTTGTTCATTAAAACTATTAGCTTTAATTACATTTTCATATGTATTTTGAGTTATCTTTTCTTTTAAAATCTGGTATTCTGGATCTCGCCTTGTTCCTTCTTTCAATTTATCTTCCAGATTAGTTTTGTAGCTGCTAATGATAGCTATAAATTTTTTTATAGCATTCTTGCTCAAAGAATTGGCCACCTTATTTTCTTTATCTTTAATAGGTTTTATTTCAAAATCATAATCGCTAAGGAAGGCTAGCCATCTAGCCTGCCTTGCGTTCAGATTTTGCTGATCAAACGCTTATTTAAGACTTATACTATCAAACATTAGTAGATTTTTTTTTCATATTAAGTGATGATGCCACATTTTTAAAGAATGGATAGTTGAAGCCAATTCTAAATCATAGGTTGCATAATTATTTTCATGAGTCTTTAATTTTCTTGATTCATACGCAATTGCATGACCTTCCCATGTCAGCACCCCACCCAAGCCTTTGTTGCATGCATCAGTGCATACGACGAAGTCTTTGTCTGGGTATGTTATTTTTAGGATGGGCACAATAGTTAACAATTATTTTAGTTTATTAAAACTGTCCTTGCATTTGTGATCCCAAACAAATTTCTTACCCTTTTTCTGTAATGAAGTTATAGGGTTCGCAATTCTTGAAAATCCTTCAATAAATTTTCTGTAGTACCCTGTTATCCCCATAAATGATCGTACATCAGTTATGTCCTTAGGAACAGGCCAATCAACAATGGATTTTATTTTATTGGGGTCCACTGATATCCCATCTTTAGATATGACGTGTCCCAAATATTGTATTTTATCTTTGTAAAAATCACATTTACTGAACTCAGCATATAGTTGATGTTCTCTTAACACTTGGAAAATTATCTTTAGGTGTTCATCATGCTCTTCTTTTGTCTTAGAATAAATTAGTATGTCGTCTATAAAGATGACTACAAATTTTTCTAGATACCTACTTAAAACACTGTTCATTAAGCACATAAAAGTTGTCGACGCATTGGTTATCTCGAAGGGCATAACCACAAATTCATAATGCCCGTATCTTGTCTGGAAAGAAGTTTTAAAGATGTCTTCATCTTTAATTATAACTTGGTGATAACCAGACCTTAAGTCAATTTTAGAGAATATCATTGCTCTGCATGTCTGCTTAAATAGATCGTCAATGCGGGGTAGAGGATATCTATTCTTAATCGTCATTTTATTAAGTTGACGATAATCTAAGCATAGACGTAGAGTACCGTCTTTCTTTTTAACAAAAAGGATCGGTGCTCCCCAAGGGGATACACTTAGTCTTATGTAATGTTTATCTATTAACTCTTGCAATTGTAACTTAATTTCATTTAGCTCCAAGATGTTCATTTTATAGGGAGCTTTCGAATTAGGTACCACTCCGAGTACTAATTCAATTGCAAAGTCCAGATCTTGCTTAGGAGGAAACCCTAGAATTTCTTCCGGGGATACATTGAGAAAATATTGCAGGTTAGGGATATCCTCAAATCATGGTTTATTTTCTTTATTAACTTGTTCATTATTTATAATGTGCACACCAAAGACTTTATAGCCTTTCCTTACATCCTTTTTCATCTATAAGGATGAAGTTTGTCTGACAAATATCTTTCTAGGAATTCCTATAAGAGTAATTCTTTCTCCTTCCTTATTCAAACAAGTAAAAGTCTTTTCAAAGAAGTTTAAAATTACTTATTAATTTTAAAGCCAATCCATTCCTATGAGAATATCGTAAGATCCTAACTAAATGTGGTCACATCATCATCAAATTACAAGTTTCAATATAGTTTACTACCTTTCATTTTGTTCATGTGGCTAGATGGACTAACCACACTTTATCAAACTTTTTTAAAAGTAATTTATAGTTTTCCACTATGCTAGGCGATATATAACTTAGACTAGCTCCTGGATCAATTAAGATGGAAATAGAGAAATTTTGGATCATACCTTGCATTTCTACCATAGAAGTCTAGTGATCTGCCAAGGACTACCCATGGTTAACAAACTTTTATAACTCTGATGTACTGCTTAGTGATTAACATAACGTTTTTAGACAGATATAGCATATCGAACCGTTACGGTGTGGATGACAAAGTGTGAAAGTGTTTCATGAGCTAGTCTAAGTTATATATCGCCTAGCATAGTGGAAAAGTGTAAATTACTTTTAAAAAAGTTTGATAAAGTGTGGTTAGTCCAGCTAGGCACATGAACAAAATGAAAGTTAGTAAACTATATTGAAACTTGTAATTTGATGATGAATGATGAGGTAAAACATGTAGTGTGGTCCTTAGCATTCCCAACATTTGACAGGTTCCCATTGTTAACAAAATTGTTAGATAAATCCCCGCCCTTTGATGCTGCAGTATTTTGGGGTACCTTATTCTTAAAATCAGTTTTCTGGTAGTTGTTTTTGGAGAAGTTCTGGGACTTACTTCCAAAAATCTTGTTCGACTTGAATCCTCTTTTCCTTTGATCAAATTGACTAGTCTTTTTAGTCTTCCAATTTTGTATACTTTCCCTTTTCTTGCTCTATTCGTAACAGATATATGCTTTCCTCATGGATTCCTCCAAGGTTTTTGGATTGTCAAACTCAATCCTATATTTGAAACTAGTAGGTACACAACTTAAAAAATGTTGGGTCTTTGGATTTTCATCTGTTATGTATGGTACCTATCTTAGCAGACTTAAGAGCTTGCTGCTCAATTCCATCATGGACATGGGACCTAGTTTTAAGTCATAGAACTCCTTGGCTTTGTGCTTAGTTGCTCTCTGTTGACCTGACACTAATTTGTAATATAAGAAAACTGTATATGATTAACTTACAGTCATAATACAGTTGTTTTGGTTTTTTGTTGGCTTCTTACTTGATATGTACAAGGAAAGTGTCAACCTTTACTTAGTCACAAAGACTAAAACAGAAAACTCTATTGTTCTGTGTGCAGACAAGGAAGTACCTTGTCTCGGTGCTATCAGTTACAGACACCAGGTCTATGTTAAAGGCGTGAAAATAATGAAAGTAAAAGTGACCAAAAGTTTGAATTCTAATTTTTTATTATTATCTTTCTTAGCACATTATTTTAAGATTGATAAATAAGTGCTAAAATAACAATTCTTGTTGTTTTGTAGGATTAACTGTTTATCAACTAAAATAAGACAAGGTTTTGATGATATCCAAGGTTATACAAAGTATTGCTGATTGGATTTATAAAATACACCATATAACTTGTATTATAATGTGGCGTTGTATACTACCCAACCTCAATATTGCACTGTAACACCTTAGTTAAACCCTTAACTTCCCATTGGGTAACTTATACATCCGTTTTGGTGATGCCAGGTCTTGTCATTCAACTTTTAAAGTTGATCCTGTCTTTTTACTATGCAAGTACGGGTTGGACAATTTGAATTTAAGGTAATTTATGTGAAAATATATGACCCCGGCTGTAAGACACAAGCTTGAGCTAGAAACCCTAAGGACTTAATGTTTATCGTGAAAACTGTCAATCCATTGCTAGGATCGTTTGTATGGCATTTTGCGTTCTACTTCCAATTCATATATGCTTTTTCTCTGGAAGAACTAAAACCCAAAATTCGACATAGGTGGAAGAACTTTAATCCAACCATCCCCACCTGTTTAGTTTGGCTCCCTCAAAAAGAGGGTTCAGTATCTTCACTCGAACGAGACTTGGAAAGATTTTCTTTGCACCTCGGTTCGTAACAGAAAAAAAAATGTATTAAGTAGAGGTTATTTTATCACCCAATATTTCTTAAAAACACCCATGGTTTAACTTCCAGGTGGATGTAAGGTTTTGCCGGTACAAAACTAGGTCGAGGTGGTGGAACAATTGGCTGCACAGTTTTCTCCTGTAACTAGTATGACCCCTATTCCTTCCTTGAGTGGCTCTTGAAGAGAAACCAATTTTGTATATAATTTCATGGCAATTGATCTTTCTTCCACTCCAAGTTTGATAAGGAAAAGATGCACAGTGTTTGTATTTCATTCAGTTGTAAACTCAATGTTATGAAACAATTCTCTAGTGGAATCATGAACCACTTTAACACTCTGTAATCCACACCGTAATGGTTCAATATGCTGTATCTGTCTAAAAATGTTATGTTAGTCACTAAGAGGTACTTCAAAGTTATAAAAGTTTGTTAAGAATGGATTCTTTCCCCTTTCTCCTGAATGATAAGAGGGTTAAAATTATTCATCTTGACTGCATAAATGTGCTCACGTAATGTATATTTCGAGCGTGGCTGCCTTAAGAGGTTTTGAAAAGTTTTAACTTAATTTAAGAAAATATGTGGCCATGGGCCTTTATACTGTTTAAATTGTTTTCTTTTTGGGCGTAAACGCCACTAGAAAACTAGTTTGTTAAACTCGTTTATTGCACCTGTCAAATTTGTCTATAATGCTAATGAAGACGGTAAAAGTACTTGTTTATTTCATGATTAGTTTTGCATTACTGTAGCATGATTACACAGTGTAAAAGAAATTAGGGTAACTGTAATTTGTAAACACTTTATACTTGGGTTTTCTACAAAGAAAACTTTGCCTTTTTAAGAAGAGAAAATATGGAAAACACATGCTGTAAGTTTTCTGCTAAAATTTAAAACAAACAGCTTGGAAATAACTTTCTGGAAAAAGTAGTTTAGTTTACCGCTCATACAAAGCTTAGAAAATATTTTCTGAGGGTGTTATTTACCTTCATGGATTTTATTGGTTTACAGTTATAAATGGATTTGATGTTATGCTTATTTCTTTTATAAGAAAATAATTACAAAAAGATTCTGAAATCTTTTGATTGCTTTTACTTAAATATGATATTAGATTTGTAAAAGGTCGTGAGACCATAGGTATGTCTTCAATTATTGTTATTAAGAGTCATGCTTGTTTAGTTAACCATACCAATATGATAATAAAAGGTTTTAAACCCCTGGTTTTTCTATAACTTGTATTCTACAAGAGAAACACTGCAGAATCAACACTAGTTATTCGGAAGCCTGTAATCCAACGCTATTATTTGTTGATAACTTATATCTAGTGTTAATTAGAATAATTTAACTATTAAGAACTGACCTAACTTATTTTCTTGTAACTAATTCAGTTGGAAACCTGGTTATTTAGTTTTATTCTATCTTTCATTAAAACGAGGCAGTACACTTATCTTGGAAGGATTTTTTGCAATTAAAAATATTAAGAGGAATTCTTAGAATTATACATTGTGTTTTCATTCAATTTTGATGTTTAAACATTAACGTTGGGAAAAGTAAATACCTTCGCATACATAAAACATAGATCTCTCTGAAATTAAATCTTGATCCTATACTTGCTTAGTAAAGTTAGTGGTGCTTCTATTCAACTATGCAAGTTTATCCCTCTGGATTATGAATTGTAGATTATAATTTTATCTAAATACTATGCATGTTCAAACGCAGTAGATTGTAACAGTAATTAACTATATTATAGTTTATTGAATGTATTATTGATCATTTAAATTACTAGACTGTTAGAGTATTAAGGACTTGAGGGAAGTAAATAACTGATTCGTATATAAAGAAAAGACTCTGAAAGAAAATAAAAACATTCTAGCTTCTCAAAATTTCGGTTATATAACTGTGAATCTAAATTAAGTACCATATCTGTGAATTACAACAATTTATAAATAGTTACATAATACTTCTGAAATAAAGGAAATGCATAATCATTTTATAATTCTAAGACTACTCAATCATACATAAATCTATATCTTCCTGTACTAGAGTATGTCACTTCGGTGAGAGGAAAAATACAAGAGATAAGTTCGAATTCATTTCTTTTCTAATCAGTTTATATGCAACTACATCATCAAGGATCTGTTGAATAACTATTATTTAATTGTGACTACATCTGAAGAAAATCTCGGCTTATTGGAACAAAAATAAATAACAATTTACAGAAGTAGAGTTGGAACTTGGAAATATTGCATAGAAAATGAGACTAACACCCAAGGGAGATTGTTCCACCCAACCTTTTTCCTGAAGCAGCCAAATCACTTTCTTAGGACCCCTGAGATTTCCCACTGTGCCACTAGGATGGAGATCTATGCTACACCACAGACTTTTGCAACTCAACACTCAACAACAGACTTAACTCAACAAATCACTTTAGCTATCCTCTCATCAAATTCTTTGTGTTCTTGACTTTTCAGTTTGCAGCAATCACAAAGTTTATTCTCTCAGAAATCAAAATGAGTGGTGAGCCCTCCTGCTTAATTTGATGGTTTATATAAGATTGCCTAGGTCTTTGGGTGAGTTTTGGAATTTAATGAGCCACCCAACTCAGTTCCCCCTCTCAGGGAACATGACCACTTTTTTAGGGATTATGCTCTTGCAACATCTAGATAGTGAATGCTAGTGCTATCACTTGTCAATCAACATTTTACAGCTACTCCTTCCTCCTAATGGCAGTGAACGCTCATTTAACAGTCTCCCCTGATAAGGTGTCTGCTTTTATTAATTAATAAAATAAATAATTCTTCAATTACAGTCATCTCTGACCCACTTGGTCATAACTTACAATAAAATTTCACATAATGTTTTTGTTGAAATAAATAATAAATATTTATTTTTTTCCAGCTTTGGGTATGTTACATATGGTGTGTAAACTGACATTAAGAAATTGCTTTTCAAAATAAATTGGAATAGAAGTCTAGTTAGTCTGTTTCGCAATGTTGGATGTTAGTTTCTTATATGTAGAGTCTTGTAATGAAGGATTGGCATTCAAATATACAGAAAATAGGGGGTTTAAATTATGTTTGTATACTTGTAGACTACAACCAATCTATATATAAAAGAAAATGAGTCTTTACCTGTTGTAAAGTAATGAAGAGTGCAATTTATCTAGAGGTTTATTACAAAATTAAATGAAACTTACTTTGGAAATACCAGTAATAATAATAACTAGCATAACCATTTAAACAAAGGCTAAAATATTTTCCCCGTTGTCATTTTCTAAATATGAAAAGAGGTAACTTAGCACAATGTCGCACCATAAAGTTCAATCAATATAAAATATTTTACGAAAAACGAAATGGGTTGTTTCTTCTGGAAAGTCGACATAAAATTAAGGCAAGCAATAGATAGCATGCAGCACAGCATTAAATGCATTGGTAGC
>LPNX010689366.1:0-17190 GCA_001517045.1 Pseudotsuga menziesii | reverse complement strand
TAGTTGATGGAGCTTTTGGTTTTTCAAAATTAGAAATATGCACATGCATAGAAACTTCTGCACAAACATCAACAAAGTAGGTTTTCTATCATTCATGAAGGACAAAGAATACGGTATGTGCAACAACATTGGAACAACTTGCCCAAAGGATCAACAATAAACACAAACTATGCCAAGAAAAATCCAATGACAAGTTCCAGAGTCATAAAAGAATAAGACAATCTTCTAGAAGAAACAATATAAGAATATATACCAGCCCCTCCAAGCTAGATAGTGCCATGTCATTAACTTAAAAGCACAAGCCTTTTAAGTCTAAGACAACCTAAGCTTGTTTTGCCTCTCCTTTGCATGTATCATCCCCTTTGTTGAGCAAGCTCTCTTCTCGCGGGCTACAACAGAAGTCAAGACTCGACTTTGCGTTGGGAGAAGTGGACAGGCCCGCAGGATCAAGAGGGTAGGGGGACCCAGACCTACCCCGTCCCTATTTGTAAAGGCATTTTTTTAAAATATATATTATTTTAATTTTCACATACTGGAGTTTCCCCGAAGTCCCCAAAATCAGGGGACAAAATCCCCAAAATGAGCAAAGTTTCCTGTTTTTGGGCCAAAGGTACATGATACTTGGGGACTTTAAGGGACGTCGATGAAGTACCTGACCCGATTTCTGAGAATTGGGAACAGTACCAGAGACGGGGACGCGAACCCAACCCCTGGGGACAGGTACCCCTGCAACACAGGTCTCGTATATTGATTCGAGAACCACCAAACATGACTGGTAAACAAGAAGTTTTCAACCAACTTACTCCCCGTAATGAGGTTATTATTCTTGGTGATGATAGTGTTGATGAGGTAAATGGAAGAGGTGAAGTGCCTATGAGAGTTTAAGGAGATTGAATAAAAATAGACAAAATGTCTTGTAAGTCCCTAGTTTACAGACAAACTTGCTTTTTGTTAGTAAAATTATTGATGAATATTATAATGTTGTTTTTGATAAGAAACGCTGTTTGATTAAAGATCATCACAACAACATCATTGCCATAGGATTGTAGTATACACTATGAGGAAACATTTGCTCCTAGTAAAAATTGGTCACAAGAAAATAATATTAAATAATATAAGTAGAGCAAATTAAATAATAAATAATAAATAATGAACGAAATGGTCAAGCTAATAAATTATATAATTATAATTTTATAAATGAAAAATAATTAAATAATTTTATAATTTCCAGCCAACATACCAAGCTCATAAAGCTGCAAGCATACCCTCGTTATATTCTTGTTTCATCACATAAAACCAAATTTTGTAATATGAAGTAAAGATAGGCTTCTATTAACAAAAACAACCCAAGTATATAACATAATCAGATCTGAAATTAAAGATCTTTAAGATAAGATAAAATAAGCTAAGATAGTTTCATTTATGTCCAACTAATGACCACATAGTAGGTCAATGAGACTGTCGGTTACAATGATGTTCGTGTTATGCGGAGGACCAAATGATCCCCTTTTATTGGAAACACAATGCAAGAAGTAAAAACAAAAATAAAAGTGTACAATGTGAGCTAGGCTGAAGTACGGGAGAGTTCTTGTCCCAGTGTCAACAACATAACCCTCCTATGGGACGGAGGAGCTCAGGTGGACAAGATCTCGAAGCCAAATCGATTGAGGAGAGTTTAGTACTCCTAACATCTGAGGCTGAAAGAGGAAAACTGAGGGAAGTGCAAAAGCGTTTGTTGGCCCGAATAGGAGCTGGTGGGTGCGAGGCGTCCTCTAAAGTGTTGTCGGTGAGGTCTGGAGGACCTTGTACGCCTCTTGGAGGAAGGTCTAGTATGAAGTTGCCGCTGAGATTTCGTGGGTCGAGATCCGCAAATCTTTACTGATCTGGAAATTGAATCGGTATCTTGGTCGACAGGTCTCTTGGTGCCCCTGGAAGATGGTAGCACCGATGTAGAATGTCGTGATCCTCTGTGTGGTATCGAGTCTGGTGGGGGGTTGAAGAACCTGCGCTCGAAACCTGAGAGCCTGCTGAATATAAAGTGCTAAACATCTCTGATCAGTGTATCTGAAAAAGGAAGCCAGAGTTTGAGAGCCTCTAAACAAGCAGTGGAAACGTCCTCTGATCTTGAAGTATATCAGACATTTGAAGATAAAGTGCGACTCGGTTTCCACTTCATGTAAATGACATAGTTGGGTAGATTTTGTCCGATCTATCAATCTGGTGGTCTGTCTCTAATCGAAGTCGATGGCATCCTACTCTGAGTTGTCCGAGAGGGATCCGTAGAGCATGCATCCAATGGAAAAACGTGTACTAGGGTTGGACAATGAGCCTGTCTCTGATCTCTAGGAAGTGCTTAGCATAAAAGGCCATCTTTGGGCGCAACCCTCCGGGGGGGTTGACCCATGCAGTCTGAATGAACTGCCTGTAAATGTCCTCCCTGATGATTTTATTTAACTCCTGTTGGATAGGTAGAAAGTGGTCAGGAGCATACAGAGAGTACCGGAATGGAGGAAAATGATCTAATTGGATCCCTGCAGATTTAAGAAGGTATGAAACCCTTGTGAACCAACATTTGGCTCTACTTGGATGAGTAGTATGGGCAATGGTCTCAGAAGAGAGGTAGGCTAAATAGGGATACCTTACCCGACCCTTTAATGAGTCGACACACCCCCAGATCCGGTGAGTAAGGAAACCAGTCTGAAGGTCGTCTCAAGGCAGAAGGGTTGGGCCCCAAACTCTGCTAGGATGATGTGTTGCGGCACTGTATGCTTACATCTGATGATGCGTCGAAAAAGAAGGATCTGAACTCTCACCTAAGGCCCAATCCGACTCGAGTAAAGAGGGTCCCCAAATTTCTGATCTGTATAAAACAGTGGGACGGATCAAGGTGTCCATCAGGTTCATCTTGGAAGAGATATCCTGGAAATGATGGCGGAAACACTATCTCTCT
The DNA here is from genome assembly GCA_001517045.1 of Pseudotsuga menziesii. Lineage (NCBI taxonomy): Eukaryota > Viridiplantae > Streptophyta > Pinopsida > Pinales > Pinaceae > Pseudotsuga > Pseudotsuga menziesii. The sequence goes on along the minus strand of LPNX010689366.1, from coordinate 14,240 downwards.
AGAAGGGCCAAGGACCCGTACCCCTTGTTGATTCAATACTGGAGGGTTGGTCGTAGACTAAATCGGGGACCTCAAAACTGCACTCCGAAGTACATATAGGTACTTGTCATCTCGATTTCCTCCCCCTTGAATAGGAAACGAAAGTTAGTGTCCTTCTTCACTTCATTGAAGATCAAAACCTTTGTTTTGCTCAAACTCATCGTCAACTTCCGAAGATCACAAAACAAGGCTAAGGCATCTAGCTGTCTCTGCAGACCTCTTGGGAGGAAGATAAGAGTACTACATTGTCAGCGAAGAGTAGAATAGAGATCAGGACCTGGTGGAGAAAGCACCCATCTATGTCTTGGATATGCTCGTGGAGGAAGGCTTCCAACTCATCAATGTAGATCCCAAACAGGGTGGGAGACAGTGGGCAACCCTGTTTAACCCCAATAGTGCTTCAAATGAACTCAGACAAACCTTGAGCTGTGCTAAGGCGGCCGCAAACGGACTCATAAAGGCACATAATAGCTGTTAGTAGAGTCATCGAGATGTCGATGTCTCTGAGCCGCTGAAGTAAATCTTCTCTCAGAACTGAGTCAAAGGCTTTCCGGAAGTCCAAGAAGCAGCAGTAGACTTTCAAGGAACGGTGGCATGCCTCCTCAATCATGGCCTGAAGGGTAAAAATAGGGTTAATAGTCTAATGTGTTGGCCTAAACCCTGCCTAGCCCCAGGCTCTAAGGTTTCTCTGCTCGAGATCGTTGGATAGCTTCCTATGAAGGACAGTGGCATATAACTTTGAGAATGTGTGGCCTACCATGATCGTTCTGTAGTTGTTGGGATTTGAAGTGGAACTTGGCTTGTGAATCGAATAAATAATATGATGTGACCAAACAGGGGGAAAACCTTCATGCACCACATGGTTGAAGAGAAGAACCAAATAACTAACCAGAGCATAGAGACCACGTTTGAAAAACTTTGCATAGTAGCCGTCCTCATCTGTTGCTTTGTTGCTTCTCATTGCCCGGATGGCCTCCTTGACATCACTGTCAAAGAAGAGGTGGCAGGAGGAAGGAGTGGAAGTGACCTGTATTTTGGTCTAGACGGGGATGTCATAGAGATTGGAGGTGTGGGAGAACATGGAAGCAAGGTCAAGGTTAGATGGGAGAGGAGAGCGTCGAGGGAGGACGGTACCCCATAAAAGCTTGGGGAAATGGGCGAGGAGAGCCGAGAGTTGTCGTCTTCTCTGAGAGATCAATTGTCGTTTTTTGCAACGGAGGAGACGACTGTAAGAGATTTGAATGTCGGGGTAAGTAGAATGGGAGTGGAGGAAGGCATAACGGAGTGCTCGGTGGAGGTTTTTGCATTCTTCATCGTACCACTAGTTCATGGAGCAAGAGCTAGCTTTAGTGGTGGTAGAGGTGGTACGAGTGGAGTGGGGGAAGGAGTTAAGTGCAGCCTCCCAAATTGCAGATGAGAGACATTGGTACTTAGCAGAGGTAGAGTCAAGTGAGGAGAAATGGGTCTTGGAGGGAAGAGTCTGGCGAAGAGCGGACAAGAAGATGTCGAGGTCGCCTTCGTTGAAGCGAAAGGTGGTCCGAGGTGGGGAGGGGGGGCTCTACAGGGAGGGATGAGTTGGTAGAAGAGGGTCAAACTGGAGCTAGAGCAAAAGAAGTGTGTGGTCAGCTAGAGGGAAAGAAGTGTGTAACAGTACCCTTGACGTACCCAAGTCCCCTGCTTCAAAAAGTGGCGTCCCCGTCCTTGTACCCAAGTTTACTGGCAACTTAGTACGAGACACATTGAGCAGCATGGAGGTCAGCATGAGAAACCTTCAAGAGGTAAATGGCTTTGATGCCTACCCCTTCCATGTCTTCCTTTATGATAGCTTCTACCTCTATTCCAATCAGCCTCATTTCTTTGCTTAATATAACACTCTTCTTTATTATGATTATTCTTACTACAAGGATTACAAAACTTAGAACTTTGAGAAGTATTTGTTTGATTTGAAGAATTTTCCTTCTAATTTTGATGGCAACTGCACCTTCCTCCTCTATGACCTTTGTCATGGCCTCTTACTCTATGCCTGCTTGTAAAAGATCTATCTGGTTTTGCAAGTTCATTTTTCTTGAGTCGTTGTTCTTCCTAGAGTACTAAGCCTACAAGTTCTTTAAATGTAGGAACTTAATTTCAAGAAGATAAAAAAACTGAAGTTACAAAATTCTAATGTACATAAGGTGGGCTCTTAAACAGAATGGTTGTAAATTCTTTTATCTTTGATGTTTGTCAATTGCTGATAATTCATTTTTTAGTTCCTGCAACTTTTGAACATGCTCTGTAATAGAATGTGATGCTACTATCTTCAATCTGTTTAATTTGTATTTTAACAATAAAATTTGATCTTTCATATAAACTCTCTAAATTCTTCCAAACATCAAAAGCATTGCTAACCTCGCAAATGTGGGGAAGAATATCATCTTCCAAAGCAAATGTAAAAAGTAATGATTTTTTATTTGTCCGCTTATAATGCATTTTTATTTTTCCGCTTATAGTCATTATTCAGGGGAACAGTTTTTAGAGTTGTCCTAGTAGCTAGTTCCCAAAGATCATGATAGGACAAAATCTGTTCCATTTTTTGTCTTCAGGCCACAGAATTTTTTGCCTTTTAATTTCTGTGACCCAAGCACCATGAAATTATAAATATTAGCTATCTTTTATCTTATAATTCCATAAAAAAATCTGCTTAAATATCCAATAAAAGAAATCAGAAATCTTTACCTCCTTTCAAAAGTAAGAAACCCTTTAGTGTCTTAAAAAATTGTTATAACCCCTTAAATATGAGATTCATATAACTTGGAAAATTGTTTGTAAATAGAGTATGTTCTGTCCGTACGATCTGTCCATACACTTTCAGAATTGTTAACTCCAAAAAATCCTCCGTCCATACTCATCTAGAATTGATGTGCCTTCCACACGCTTCTTAAATTACTGTGCTATACTGTCTGTATGCTGTTCAGCTGTCTATTAATTTAAGTCACTATTTAATTAATGAGCCACTGTACCATGTACATTTTTACTTAATTAACCACCTTACAGGTTTCATCCAACATACACTTAATTTGCAGTACAATTTGATCACAATGCAGCCATACATAAATTTCTCTCTGTATTAGTTACTGACCCAGCCTACTTCATAGCCGCCATACAATTTTTTGGGACATCTGTACAAAATCAAACTGCTGTACAAATTTGTACTGGTAGTCTGATTGGCAATCGTACAGTTTGATTCACTCAACTATACGAATTAATTCTCTCAATCAAGCTTTAATTCCATCAGACATTGTATCTTTCTCCAGGTGTCATATCAATGTGTATCAAATGACATGAAGTAGTGTTGTATATATATCTTGCAAGTTCCATTATTCCTGTTTGGAATTGCTCACTTAATTTTCCTATTTTCATAAATACAGTAAGTGTCATTTATTGCATATGACTTATTTCCGATTTATGACATTATTAATTTAATACATAACATTAATTGCTCCTTAAATAGTGTCATTTATTACATATGACTTATTAAGTTATTTCCACTTTATGACTTAATTAATTTAATACGTAACATTAAATACTGAGATAAAATAAACAGTACATTATCTAAGTATTCCTTTGTTATCAATGGTTTGAGTTGAAACCAGAGTCTGGTTTGTTACATCTAAGTTTGATTTTAATTTTAGACTTTCCTTGTATTTACCTGGTCTGTATTCACACAAACCACTGCTACTACAGGGATGGTTGCCAGGACTACGAGGAGATGGTGATTCAAGTCAGCTCCCTACCATTGCTATTGTGGCATCATATGATACTTTTGGCGCTGCACCAGTATGAATTTTTAAAGCACATAACACAGCGATTGCTCCATATAATTTAGTGCTTAATTGTTGGTCTTTTTTTTTATTTAATTATTTATCAAGTGTAATATCGCTGCAGGCTTTGTCTGTAGGCAGTGACAGCAATGGAAGTGGAGTAGTGGTTTTGTTAGAACTTGCAAGATTATTTTCTCGTCTTTATGCAAATCCAAAAACAAGAGGAAGGTACAATTTGATGTTTGGGTTAACCTCTGGTGGACCTTATAATTACAATGGGACTTTCAAGGTGAGTTAATCTTTGTGTAATCTAAGATTACTTCTTTTTTCTTTTGTATTTGTACTTTGAAAGCTATTGTTTTCATGGCTTGATAGAAAATTTGTTTTCATCCAGTGGCTAAGGAGTTCTGATCAACGTGTCAGAGAAAGCATTGACTATGCTATTTGCTTGAACAGTGTGGGATCATGGAACAATGAGCTCTGGCTTCATGTGTCTAAACCTCCTGAAAATGTTTACATAAAACAAATTTTTGATGTATGGTCATGTCTCCTGTTTTACTTTGTATTTTACTTTAGGTTTGTTTTTCTCTCTATTCTTTCTCTATGTTAACACTTGTTTTTCTGCTAATTGTTGCATTTCGTAATGCAGGGTATTTCAGACGTGGCAAAAGAGTTAGGAGTTACTGTAGGTGTTAAACACAAAAAAATAAATATTTCAAATCCCCGAGTAAGTAGTTCATTCAATATATGGTGTATCTTGCTCACACGAATTTCATTCTTGAATTATTTTGTATTGTGTTTTTTCTGTAAGTTGCATGACTTTTGGATTGAGAACATCAAATTCTCAGAATTTCAGAACATGAAAAAGTATTTTATTTTTCAAAAGAATGTCTGATATTGTATGGAAAGTATTGTAATCTAAAAAGTAAGCTCTCTCAAACCAGAGATTATAGTTTGATCAAGACATAAAGGAGATAAGTTTTCAATAATGTCCCCAAATTATTTCAGTGTGCCACGGGGATGCGTCCCCCAAGGTCGGGGGCATGTTCCCCTCGTTTTCCATGCACCTGGGGGCTTGCAGACTCCTTGGGAAACTCGAGGAAATGCACAAGGAATGTCTCGGAAAGGCGGGGTCTGGGTTCCCCTTACAAAAAGGGGAATGCCTAGACGCCCCCACACGATTAAAAAAAATAAAGTTCAGAACTTAAAATACAAAAAAAAGCCTGGTTTGGTTGGTGTGCCATTGGTCACTCACGATGAAACTGACTTTGACTCAGATAGTGACACTCCCATTGATGGTCCCGATGGCTTCATGCAGTGGATGCATGGGGAGGACCAGTCCATGGAACTATCTCCTTGATGCTCTTTTGATGCTTTCAACTTTCTTTTCACTACTATTTTTATTGTTCATTGTACATTGTTAGTTTTCAATTTAACTTTTGACTCTAGAAGTAGATACTATCATTGATGACCTCAGATTGAGTCTTTGACTCCTCACTCTTTTGACTCTTTAAATTTCAAGGTGTTTTATCTAAGTTGCACGAAATGGGGAAACGTCTAGAAGTTTCCTAAACGGGGACAACAGGAAACGCGACCCTCCAAAAATGGAAACAATGGGGGAAACGTCGTATAAACACCGACAGTCGTATGGTATGGTGTTTCACAATTGCTTAAAAATTGGGTTTTTTCCATTTCTAAAAGTTACACTGTTGTATATGTAATCAATGATATAGTCTTGGTTTTCCTAGGAAAATGTCATTTATGTATGCTATTATTGTTTTCTTGCAAGTTAATGTGTTATATATATATATATAACACATTAACTTGCAAGAAAACAATAATAGCATACATAAATGACATTTTCCTAGGAAAACCAAGACTATATCATTGATTACATATACAACAGTGTAACTTTTAGAAATGGAAAAAACCCAATTTTTAAGCAATTGTGAAACACCATACCATACGACTGTCGGTGTTTATACGACGTTTCCCCCATTGTTTCCATTTTTGGAGGGTCGCGTTTCCTGTTGTCCCCGTTTAGGAAACTTCTAGACGTTTCCCCATTTCGTGCAACTTAGATAAAACACCTTGAAATTTAAAGAGTCAAAAGAGTGAGGAGTCAAAGACTCAATCTGAGGTCATCAATGATAGTATCTACTTCTAGAGTCAAAAGTTAAATTGAAAACTAACAATGTACAATGAACAATAAAAATAGTAGTGAAAAGAAAGTTGAAAGCATCAAAAGAGCATCAAGGAGATAGTTCCATGGACTGGTCCTCCCCATGCATCCACTGCATGAAGCCATCGGGACCATCAATGGGAGTGTCACTATCTGAGTCAAAGTCAGTTTCATCGTGAGTGACCAATGGCACACCAACCAAACCAGGCTTTTTTTTGTATTTTAAGTTCTGAACTTTATTTTTTTTAATCGTGTGGGGGCGTCTAGGCATTCCCCTTTTTGTAAGGGGAACCCAGACCCCGCCTTTCCGAGACATTCCTTGTGCATTTCCTCGAGTTTCCCAAGGAGTCTGCAAGCCCCCAGGTGCATGGAAAACGAGGGGAACATGCCCCCGACCTTGGGGGACGCATCCCCGTGGCACACTGAAATAATTTGGGGACATTATTGAAAACTTATCTCCTTTATGTCTTGATCAAACTATAATCTCTGGTTTGAGAGAGCTTACTTTTTAGATTACAATACTTTCCATACAATATCAGACATTCTTTTGAAAAATAAAATACTTTTTCATGTTCTGAAATTCTGAGAATTTGATGTTCTCAATCCAAAAGTCATGCAACTTACAGAAAAAACACAATACAAAATAATTCAAGAATGAAATTCGTGTGAGCAAGATACACCATATATTGAATGAACTACTTACTCGGGGATTTGAAATATTTATTTTTTTGTGTTTAACACCTACAGTAACTCCTAACTCTTTTGCCACGTCTGAAATACCCTGCATTACGAAATGCAACAATTAGCAGAAAAACAAGTGTTAACATAGAGAAAGAATAGAGAGAAAAACAAACCTAAAGTAAAATACAAAGTAAAACAGGAGACATGACCATACATCAAAAATTTGTTTTATGTAAACATTTTCAGGAGGTTTAGACACATGAAGCCAGAGCTCATTGTTCCATGATCCCACACTGTTCAAGCAAATAGCATAGTCAATGCTTTCTCTGACACGTTGATCAGAACTCCTTAGCCACTGGATGAAAACAAATTTTCTATCAAGCCATGAAAACAATAGCTTTCAAAGTACAAATACAAAAGAAAAAAGAAGTAATCTTAGATTACACAAAGATTAACTCACCTTGAAAGTCCCATTGTAATTATAAGGTCCACCAGAGGTTAACCCAAACATCAAATTGTACCTTCCTCTTGTTTTTGGATTTGCATAAAGACGAGAAAATAATCTTGCAAGTTCTAACAAAACCACTACTCCACTTCCATTGCTGTCACTGCCTACAGACAAAGCCTGCAGCGATATTACACTTGATAAATAATTAAATAAAAAAAAAGACCAACAATTAAGCACTAAATTATATGGAGCAATCGCTGTGTTATGTGCTTTAAAAATTCATACTGGTGCAGCGCCAAAAGTATCATATGATGCCACAATAGCAATGGTAGGGAGCTGACTTGAATCACCATCTCCTCGTAGTCCTGGCAACCATCCCTGTAGTAGCAGTGGTTTGTGTGAATACAGACCAGGTAAATACAAGGAAAGTCTAAAATTAAAATCAAACTTAGATGTAACAAACCAGACTCTGGTTTCAACTCAAACCATTGATAACAAAGGAATACTTAGATAATGTACTGTTTATTTTATCTCAGTATTTAATGTTACGTATTAAATTAATTAAGTCATAAAGTGGAAATAACTTAATAAGTCATATGTAATAAATGACACTATTTAAGGAGCAATTAATGTTATGTATTAAATTAATAATGTCATAAATCGGAAATAAGTCATATGCAATAAATGACACTTACTGTATTTATGAAAATAGGAAAATTAAGTGAGCAATTCCAAACAGGAATAATGGAACTTGCAAGATATATATACAACACTACTTCATGTCATTTGATACACATTGATATGACACCTGGAGAAAGATACAATGTCTGATGGAATTAAAGCTTGATTGAGAGAATTAATTCGTATAGTTGAGTGAATCAAACTGTACGATTGCCAATCAGACTACCAGTACAAATTTGTACAGCAGTTTGATTTTGTACAGATGTCCCAAAAAATTGTATGGCGGCTATGAAGTAGGCTGGGTCAGTAACTAATACAGAGAGAAATTTATGTATGGCTGCATTGTGATCAAATTGTACTGCAAATTAAGTGTATGTTGGATGAAACCTGTAAGGTGGTTAATTAAGTAAAAATGTACATGGTACAGTGGCTCATTAATTAAATAGTGACTTAAATTAATAGACAGCTGAACAGCATACAGACAGTATAGCACAGTAATTTAAGAAGCGTGTGGAAGGCACATCAATTCTAGATGAGTATGGACGGAGGATTTTTTGGAGTTAACAATTCTGAAAGTGTATGGACAGATCGTACGGACAGAACATACTCTATTTACAAACAATTTTCCAAGTTATATGAATCTCATATTTAAGGGGTTATAACAATTTTTTAAGACACTAAAGGGTTTCTTACTTTTGAAAGGAGGTAAAGATTTCTGATTTCTTTTATTGGATATTTAAGCAGATTTTTTTATGGAATTATAAGATAAAAGATAGCTAATATTTATAATTTCATGGTGCTTGGGTCACAGAAATTAAAAGGCAAAAAATTCTGTGGCCTGAAGACAAAAAATGGAACAGATTTTGTCCTATCATGATCTTTGGGAACTAGCTACTAGGACAACTCTAAAAACTGTTCCCCTGAATAATGACTATAAGCGGAAAAATAAAAATGCATTATAAGCGGACAAATAAAAAATCATTACTTTTTACATTTGCTTTGGAAGATGATATTCTTCCCCACATTTGCGAGGTTAGCAATGCTTTTGATGTTTGGAAGAATTTAGAGAGTTTATATGAAAGATCAAATTTTATTGTTAAAATACAAATTAAACAGATTGAAGATAGTAGCATCACATTCTATTACAGAGCATGTTCAAAAGTTGCAGGAACTAAAAAATGAATTATCAGCAATTGACAAACATCAAAGATAAAAGAATTTACAACCATTCTGTTTAAGAGCCCACCTTATGTACATTAGAATTTTGTAACTTCAGTTTTTTTATCTTCTTGAAATTAAGTTCCTACATTTAAAGAACTTGTAGGCTTAGTACTCTAGGAAGAACAACGACTCAAGAAAAATGAACTTGCAAAACCAGATAGATCTTTTACAAGCAGGCATAGAGTAAGAGGCCATGACAAAGGTCATAGAGGAGGAAGGTGCAGTTGCCATCAAAATTAGAAGGAAAATTCTTCAAATCAAACAAATACTTCTCAAAGTTCTAAGTTTTGTAATCCTTGTAGTAAGAATAATCATAATAAAGAAGAGTGTTATATTAAGCAAAGAAATGAGGCTGATTGGAATAGAGGTAGAAGCTATCATAAAGGAAGACATGGAAGGGGTAGGCATCAAAGCCATTTACCTCTTGAAGGTTTCTCATGCTGACCTCCATGCTGCTCAATGTGTCTCGTACTAAGTTGCCAGTAAACTTGGGTACAAGGACGGGGACGCCACTTTTTGAAGCAGGGGACTTGGGTACGTCAAGGGTACTGTTACACACTTCTTTCCCTCTAGCTGACCACACACTTCTTTTGCTCTAGCTCCAGTTTGACCCTCTTCTACCAACTCATCCCTCCCTGTAGAGCCCCCCCTCCCCACCTCGGACCACCTTTCGCTTCAACGAAGGCGACCTCGACATCTTCTTGTCCGCTCTTCGCCAGACTCTTCCCTCCAAGACCCATTTCTCCTCACTTGACTCTACCTCTGCTAAGTACCAATGTCTCTCATCTGCAATTTGGGAGGCTGCACTTAACTCCTTCCCCCACTCCACTCGTACCACCTCTACCACCACTAAAGCTAGCTCTTGCTCCATGAACTAGTGGTACGATGAAGAATGCAAAAACCTCCACCGAGCACTCCGTTATGCCTTCCTCCACTCCCATTCTACTTACCCCGACATTCAAATCTCTTACAGTCGTCTCCTCCGTTGCAAAAAACGACAATTGATCTCTCAGAGAAGACGACAACTCTCGGCTCTCCTCGCCCATTTCCCCAAGCTTTTATGGGGTACCGTCCTCCCTCGACGCTCTCCTCTCCCATCTAACCTTGACCTTGCTTCCATGTTCTCCCACACCTCCAATCTCTATGACATCCCCGTCTAGACCAAAATACAGGTCACTTCCACTCCTTCCTCCTGCCACCTCTTCTTTGACAGTGATGTCAAGGAGGCCATCCGGGCAATGAGAAGCAACAAAGCAACAGATGAGGACGGCTACTATGCAAAGTTTTTCAAACGTGGTCTCTATGCTCTGGTTAGTTATTTGGTTCTTCTCTTCAACCATGTGGTGCATGAAGGTTTTCCCCCTGTTTGGTCACATCATATTATTTATTCGATTCACAAGCCAAGTTCCACTTCAAATCCCAACAACTACAGAACGATCATGGTAGGCCACACATTCTCAAAGTTATATGCCACTGTCCTTCATAGGAAGCTATCCAACGATCTCGAGCAGAGAAACCTTAGAGCCTGGGGCTAGGCAGGGTTTAGGCCAACACATTAGACTATTAACCCTATTTTTACCCTTCAGGCCATGATTGAGGAGGCATGCCACCGTTCCTTGAAAGTCTACTGCTGCTTCTTGGACTTCCGGAAAGCCTTTGACTCAGTTCTGAGAGAAGATTTACTTCAGCGGCTCAGAGACATCGACATCTCGATGACTCTACTAACAGCTATTATGTGCCTTTATGAGTCCGTTTGCGGCCGCCTTAGCACAGCTCAAGGTTTGTCTGAGTTCATTTGAAGCACTATTGGGGTTAAACAGGGTTGCCCACTGTCTCCCACCCTGTTTGGGATCTACATTGATGAGTTGGAAGCCTTCCTCCACGAGCATATCCAAGACATAGATGGGTGCTTTCTCCACCAGGTCCTGATCTCTATTCTACTCTTCGCTGACAATGTAGTACTCTTATCTTCCTCCCAAGAGGTCTGCAGAGACAGCTAGATGCCTTAGCCTTGTTTTGTGATCTTCGGAAGTTGACGATGAGTTTGAGCAAAACAAAGGTTTTGATCTTCAATGAAGTGAAGAAGGACACTAACTTTCGTTTCCTATTCAAGGGGGAGGAAATCGAGATGACAAGTACCTATATGTACTTCGGAGTGCAGTTTTGAGGTCCCCGATTTAGTCTACGACCAACCCTCCAGTATTGAATCAACAAGGGGTACGGGTCCTTGGCCCTTCTAGAGAGATAGTGTTTCCGCCATCATTTCCAGGATATCTCTTCCAAGATGAACCTGATGGACACCTTGATCCGTCCCACTGTTTTATACAGATCAGAAATTTGGGGACCCTCTTTACTCGAGTCGGATTGGGCCTTAGGTGAGAGTTCAGATCCTTCTTTTTCGACGCATCATCAGATGTAAGCATACAGTGCCGCAACACATCATCCTAGCAGAGTTTGGGGCCCAACCCTTCTGCCTTGAGACGACCTTCAGACTGGTTTCCTTACTCACCGGATCTGGGGGTGTGTCGACTCATTAAAGGGTCGGGTAAGGTATCCCTATTTAGCCTACCTCTCTTCTGAGACCATTGCCCATACTACTCATCCAAGTAGAGCCAAATGTTGGTTCACAAGGGTTTCATACCTTCTTAAATCTGCAGGGATCCAATTAGATCATTTTCCTCCATTCCGGTACTCTCTGTATGCTCCTGACCACTTTCTACCTATCCAACAGGAGTTAAATAAAATCATCAGGGAGGACATTTACAGGCAGTTCATTCAGACTGCATGGGTCAACCCCCCCGGAGGGTTGCGCCCAAAGATGGCCTTTTATGCTAAGCACTTCCTAGAGATCAGAGACAGGCTCATTGTCCAACCCTAGTACACGTTTTTCCATTGGATGCATGCTCTACGGATCCCTCTCGGACAACTCAGAGTAGGATGCCATCGACTTCGATTAGAGACAGACCACCAGATTGATAGATCGGACAAAATCTACCCAACTATGTCATTTACATGAAGTGGAAACCGAGTCGCACTTTATCTTCAAATGTCTGATATACTTCAAGATCAGAGGACGTTTCCACTGCTTGTTTAGAGGCTCTCAAACTCTGGCTTCCTTTTTCAGATACACTGATCAGAGATGTTTAGCACTTTATATTCAGCAGGCTCTCAGGTTTCGAGCGCAGGTTCTTCAACCCCCCACCAGACTCGATACCACACAGAGGATCACGACATTCTACATCGGTGCTACCATCTTCCAGGGGCACCAAGAGACCTGTCGACCAAGATACCGATTCAATTTCCAGATCAGTAAAGATTTGCGGATCTCGACCCACGAAATCTCAGCGGCAACTTCATACTAGACCTTCCTCCAAGAGGCGTACAAGGTCCTCCAGACCTCACCGACAACACTTTAGAGGACGCCTCGCACCCACCAGCTCCTATTCGGGCCAACAAACGCTTTTGCACTTCCCTCAGTTTTCCTCTTTCAGCCTCAGATGTTAGGAGTACTAAACTCTCCTCAATCGATTTGGCTTCGAGATCTTGTCCACCTGAGCTCCTCCGTCCCATAGGAGGGTTATGTTGTTGACACTGGGACAAGAACTCTCCCGTACTTCAGCCTAGCTCACATTGTACACTTTTATTTTTGTTTTTACTTCTTGCATTGTGTTTCCAATAAAAGGGGATCATTTGGTCCTCCGCATAACACGAACATCATTGTAACCGACAGTCTCATTGACCTACTATGTGGTCATTAGTTGGACATAAATGAAACTATCTTAGCTTATTTTATCTTATCTTAAAGATCTTTAATTTCAGATCTGATTATGTTATATACTTGGGTTGTTTTTGTTAATAGAAGCCTATCTTTACTTCATATTACAAAATTTGGTTTTATGTGATGAAACAAGAATATAACGAGGGTATGCTTGCAGCTTTATGAGCTTGGTATGTTGGCTGGAAATTATAAAATTATTTAATTATTTTTCATTTATAAAATTATAATTATATAATTTATTAGCTTGACCATTTCGTTCATTATTTATTATTTATTATTTAATTTGCTCTACTTATATTATTTAATATTATTTTCTTGTGACCAATTTTTACTAGGAGCAAATGTTTCCTCATAGTGTATACTACAATCCTATGGCAATGATGTTGTTGTGATGATCTTTAATCAAACAGCGTTTCTTATCAAAAACAACATTATAATATTCATCAATAATTTTACTAACAAAAAGCAAGTTTGTCTGTAAACTAGGGACTTACAAGACATTTTGTCTATTTTTATTCAATCTCCTTAAACTCTCATAGGCACTTCACCTCTTCCATTTACCTCATCAACACTATCATCACCAAGAATAATAACCTCATTACGGGGAGTAAGTTGGTTGAAAACTTCTTGTTTACCAGTCATGTTTGGTGGTTCTCGAATCAATATACGAGACCTGTGTTGCAGGGGTACCTGTCCCCAGGGGTTGGGTTCGCGTCCCCGTCTCTGGTACTGTTCCCAATTCTCAGAAATCGGGTCAGGTACTTCATCGACGTCCCTTAAAGTCCCCAAGTATCATGTACCTTTGGCCCAAAAACAGGAAACTTTGCTCATTTTGGGGATTTTGTCCCCTGATTTTGGGGACTTCGGGGAAACTCCAGTATGTGAAAATTAAAATAATATATATTTTAAAAAAATGCCTTTACAAATAGGGACGGGGTAGGTCTGGGTCCCCCTACCCTCTTGATCCTGCGGGCCTGTCCACTTCTCCCAACGCAAAGTCGAGTCTTGACTTCTGTTGTAGCCCGCGAGAAGAGAGCTTGCTCAACAAAGGGGATGATACATGCAAAGGAGAGGCAAAACAAGCTTAGGTTGTCTTAGACTTAAAAGGCTTGTGCTTTTAAGTTAATGACATGGCACTATCTAGCTTGGAGGGGCTGGTATATATTCTTATATTGTTTCTTCTAGAAGATTGTCTTATTCTTTTATGACTCTGGAACTTGTCATTGGATTTTTCTTGGCATAGTTTGTGTTTATTGTTGATCCTTTGGGCAAGTTGTTCCAATGTTGTTGCACATACCGTATTCTTTGTCCTTCATGAATGATAGAAAACCTACTTTGTTGATGTTTGTGCAGAAGTTTCTATGCATGTGCATATTTCTAATTTTGAAAAACCAAAAGCTCCATCAACTA
>LPNX010689364.1:363372-403342 GCA_001517045.1 Pseudotsuga menziesii | reverse complement strand
CACCGTGAAGTTATTTTGTATTGAGCTTGCTCAAAGGACGTTGCCCCCTCGAAGTGGCCTGCGATTAATATAAAAGTGATTTTGAGTTCTGCTGCTATATCTTGTATTTTGATTAATTATTTGCTGCAGGGTCCTCATAAGGTCTGATTGGGCTAAAGGAGATTTGGGTTCTTAAGAGAACTTCTCAGCTATTTTTCAAGTAGTTTTCAACTTCCTTTCAGTAGGATTTCGACATATTATCAGTGGACACAGGGCTAAAAAGGGAGAGAGAAATTTTGTGTTTAAAAAAAAAAAATTGTTGTTTTATGAATTTCCAAAAGAGGAAGGTAAGTAGTTTTCAATTATATTAATGGCATGCATCTAACAGTTTTCTACTAACACATTTGTATAATTATAGACACCTCCAAGAGCAGTACTCCAGAAAGAACAGTGTGGTAAAGCAAGAGGTAATTCAGTCATGAGAACCCATGATGGATATGATGCTCGGGATTCGTACAAGTGTGTAGGAGATGCCATGGGAAAAAATGTCCGTAATGGAAATGATGACATAGAGTCTAATGGAAGGAGATTCCAGGAGACACCGTTTGAGGTTGCATCCACCATGAGAAGCTTGATTATAGCCTAGGAAGAGCAGCATCAGCTGAATGCTGTCATGCTACAGAGTTTCACAGACTTGCAGAGAAAGATAGATTCTGGATGAGGTACATCAAGAATGGAAGGCAGTAAGAGCAGTGCTAGGAGGAGAAGGATTTCCAGTGGATCATATGACTCTGAAGAATCCAGTGGAGATACAAGTTCATATTCTCGTAAAAGGAAAAGAAGAAGACACCATAGGGATCACTCTCGGGATGAATTTAAGAAAGCTAAGCCTCCTACATTTGATGGTGAGATAAATACTAGACAAGAGGCTGAAGCTTGGCTCCTTGGGATAAAGAAGTATTTTCAAGTGTAGGATTATCTAGGAAACATGAAGGCAAGAGTTGCCATATTCAATTTGAATGAAAGAGCATCCATTTGGTGGGAACACTTCAAGCAAGTAAAGAAGATCATTGAAAGAAGACTGAAGTGGAAACAGTTCAAGAAGTATTTCAGGTAGAAATACCTCTCTGACAGGTATTATGATGACAAGGTTAAAGAGTTCCATTAGCTGATATTGGGACAATAGACCATGGATGAATATGAAAATAAATTCTTGGAATTTTTGAGGTATGTCCGGTACATCAGAGATGAAAAAGTGAAGATCCAACGGTTTCAGAATGGGTTGCCTCAGTATTACAAAGATAGAATTGAGTTTTATGAACCTAGGACTCTTGAAGAAGTAATAAGGAAGGCTAAGTATTGCTATGAACAAAGAAAAGGTAAACCTGATTACCATAAGGCATGGAAGGACAAGAAGAATGAGAAATTTGACCAAAGAAGGAAATGTTTCAAACCTTCTAGATTTAGGAATCAGTAGAAGAAGCCATCCCAAGTTGCAAGTAATCCAGTTGGAGTGACAGGTGGAAAGCCTAAAGAGCCACCACAGAATAACGGTCCACTCAAATGTTGGAAATGTGAAGGACCCCACTTGCGCAGATATTGTCCACTTGAGAATGGAAGTGCAAGGCCAGCTTATAACATTCATAAAGCAGAAATAGTGGGTGAGGTAGCAAGAGCAGTCCCTAGAATTTATGCAGCATTGGAGGACCACCAAGAAGATCACCGGTCAACTGTGGTTGAAGTTGCAGGTAAGATTGTTGAACAATCTGTTTCTATTTTGATTGAACCTGGTTCTACTCACAGTTACATTACTCCTAGAGTAGTGGAGATTTGTGCTTTTAAGAAGGTAAAGCATAGAAAATCTTGGTTAGTTCAACTAGCCACTGGAACTAAGAGAAAGGTCAGTAAAGTAGTGGAGAAATGTCCATTGATTATGAATGGATTGATCACTTGTGTAGATCTGAATGTTATACCGCTTGGTTCTTATGATGTTCTCATTGGAATGGATTGGTTAGAAGCTCACAGAGTAAAGCTTGATTGTTATAACAAGACTTTTGAATGCACAGATGAAGAAGGAAACCCAGTAGTTGTGAAGGGTATTCCAAAGGTAATTTCAGTAAGACAGGTTTCAACAATGCAGTTGAAGAAGTTCTATAGGAAAGGTTTCCAGTTGTATGCAGCTCATATTTTGGAACCAACAGGAGATGAAACTCCTAGGTTGGAGGACTATCAGGTGTTACAAGAATTCAAGGATGTGTTTCCTGATGAGATTCCAAGGCTTCCTCCAAAGAGGGACATTGATTTAACCATTGAACTTGTGCCAGGAGTAGTACCAGTGTCTAAGACACCCTACAGGATGAGTACACCAGAGATGCTAGAGTTGAATATGCAACTGCAAGAGTTGTTGGAAAAGAAGTATATCCGACCGAGTGTGTCTCCTTGGGGAGCACCAGTTCTGTTTGTAAAGAAGAAAGATGGTACACTTAGGTTATGTATTGATTATAGACAGTTGAACAAAGTTACTGTGAAGAATAAATATCCTTTTCCTAGGATTGATGACCTCTCTGATCAAATGAGAGGAGAAAAGGTATTTTCCAAGATTGAATTGATATCTGGTTACCATCAGGTGAGAATCAAAGATGAAGACATTCATAAGACAACCTTCAGGACAAGGTATGGACATTATGAGTTTGTAGTGGTACAATTTGGTCTCACAAATGCACCAGCTACATTTATGTGCCTTATGAACAGTGTCTTCAACTAGTATTTTGACAAGTTTTTTCTTGTTTTCCTTGATGACATTCTTGTTTATTCCAAGAATGAGGAAGAACATGAAGAGCATTTGAGATTGACATTGCAATTGCTCAGGGAACATCAGTTGTATGCAAAACTGAGCAAGTGTGACTTCTATAGAGATAGAATTCAGTATTTCGGTCACATTATCTCAGAAAAGGGTATATCAATGGACCCTGAGAAGATTGAAGCCATTATGAACTGGCCTACTCCAAGAAATGTGACGGACGTAATATATTTTATGGGACTTGCAGGATACTACAGGAGATTCATTGAGGGATTCTCCAAGGTTGCACATGCCATCACTTCCTTGCGAAACAAGGGGGTAAAGTTCGAATGGACTTCGAAGTGTGAAGAAATATTCTAGAGGGTGAACAATCTTCTCACCAGTGCACTAGTATTGAAAGTTGTAGATCCAGAGAAAGAATTTGTGGTATGTATCGATGCATGCAGACAAGGGCTTGGAGGATTCCTTATGCAGGAAAACCACGTGATATGTTATGAGTCAAGAAAGCTGAAGGAGCATGGGAAGAACTATGCCACTCATGATCTAGAGCTTGCATCCATAGTACATGCTCTCAAGATGTGGAGGCATTACTTGATGGGTAGAATATTTGAGCTCAGGACGGACCATTGTGGTCTGAAGTATTTGTTTGATCGACCTACTCTGAATGCTAGGCAAGCGAGGTGGCTGGAATTTTTATGTGAGTTTTATTTCGAAATAAAGCACATAAAAGGGAAGGAGAATAAGGTAGCCGATGCACTTAGTAGGAAGGTACAGGAAATGCATGTGGCATCTCTTAGTATTTTCCAATCAGATTTGAGGCAGCTGATTGTTAATCATGTTACCGGAGATGAATTATATGAGTAGGTAAAAGACAAATTGCAGCAGCAAGGTCTTGAGAAGAGGTATGAGGGATATAAATTAGAAGAAGATTGACTTCTTATTTATAAAGGCAGAATTTATATTCTAGATGTAGCATATTTGAGGAGAGTTGTTATGGATGAAATCTATCAAACTCCATATTCTGGTCACCCAGGGTACCATAAGACAATTGCTACAGATAGAAAGTAGTAATTTTGGCCAGGAATGAAAAAGGACATTGATGAATACATTTCAAGTTGCATGAAATGTCAACAGGTAAAGGTTGAGCATCAACATCGAGCAAGATTGTTGCAGCCTTTGCTAGTTTTAGATTGGAAATGGGAAGTTATTTCCATGGATTTTATTACGGGGTTGCCAATGATTTGGAGACAACATGATTACATCATGGTTGTGGTAGAAAAGTTGACAAAAGCAGCACATTTTATACCGGTAAAGTCTACACACAAGACTGATGACATTGCAAAGATCTTCATGAAGGAGATTTTCAAATTGCATGGATTGCCAAAGGCAATAGTCTCTGACAGAGATGTCAAGTTCACTTCCAATTTTTGGAAGGGATTGTTTGTGGACTTCGGTAAAAAGCTAAACTTCAACATTGCATACCATCCTCAGACAGATGGGAAGACAAAGAGAGTTAATCAGGTGCTTGAAGATATGCTTTGCATGTATGTGATGGACAAACCAACCAAGTGGGAAGATTACTTACACTTGGTAGAGTTTTCTTATAACAATGGATAGCAGGAATCCTTGGGGATGAGTCCATATGAAGCTTTATATGGAAGAAGGTGTAGGACACCAGTGACTTGGGATAACCCAGTGAACAAGGTTGTGCTTGGACCATAATTGCTCAAGGAAATAGAGCAAGAGGTTGTAATGATCAGAAAAAATCTGAAAGTAGCATAGGACAGGTAGAAAAGCTATGCAGATAAGCATAGGATGAACATAGAGTTCAGTTTTTGGGATCATGTTTACCTCAGAGTAAAAGCAAAGAAGAGTTCCTTGAAGCTTGGAAGTTGTGCCAAGCTGTCACCTAGATATTGTGGGCCATTTGAAGTGCTTGAAAGAATAGGGCATGTTGCATATAGAATTTCATTGCCTGTTATTACTAGAGCTCATAATGTTTTTCATGTTTCCTTACTTAAGAAATATGTACATGATCCTAACCATGTGATAAATTGGGATGTGATTCAGGTGGAACCCAAGGGAGAGTTCCAAATTGAGCGAATGCGCATCCTTGACAGGAAGGTAACAATGCTCCAGAACCAAGCCATAGGGCAAGTAAAGGTACAATGGGAGCACTACGGACCTGAAGAGGCTACGTGGGAGTTGGAGGATGCTATGCGATTGGCACATCCATTTTTGTTCAATTCTGTGAAACACTGAGGCGGTACCAGTGTAGCATTTTGTTCAAATTTTGTAAAGCACTGAGGACAGTGCTATTGAAGGGGGAGGGGAATGTAATACCCTGATTTTGACCCCGTTTGCATTAAATATATATGATACATATATTGTAAATAATCATGGTGCAGAGCTAAAGGTAAAGGCCCCACCATCAATTTGGTTATGTTATGTTTCAAATAGAAATTGTCACCAATGGTATATCGGGACATGCGAAATACATATTAAGTTGTGGCATCATGTAACTATATATATTTAATTAAATAACCCCAACCAGCTATGTTCACTGCAACCAAATTGAGAAGGGGCATAATTCCTAAGGATAAGGAGGGGGGATGCTGAATCTTGAGCCATGGGGGAAAATCCATGTGCCACCACTCTTTTGCTCACCTTCTTTTGTCTCATCCAACCACCACCTTATTTATTTTGTTGTTAGTTGGGGCAGTTGTTGGCTGGCAGGAAAACCACTACTACGCCCACGCCTGCACTCTCTCCATGACGTGCCTTTTGGGTTGCGGATGGTCTATCCACTATGGGGATCGTGAGTCTGTTCATTTTCCCTCGCACTGAGCAGAGTTAAAGGGGGGCCATAATTCATTGATTGGGGTTGGTTCCTTCATTCTCCTCTGCCTTAAGGATTGCTGACTTGCGGGTTGGTTCTTCCTTCTCTCACAAAGTTGTTAGTCTGCGGTGGTGTTCATCCTCATGTTCACGCAGAGAGTCTGTGTCTTTTCCACCATTGTCAAACTGTGTAATGTTATTTTTTTCCAATGTTGAATGGCGGCTGTGATTTTCATCTACAGTTCTATGGGTTGCGTCATTTTCCCTCATGTTTAGATTGGGAGCTCATTCCTTTCCCATTTCAGTTGGTGTAAGTTCTCTAGTGATTGCAATGGGAATTGTGTGATATGAGTTCATGGATATTCATGGGCTATTGTTTGCCATGATTATTGGACTGCGCTTTTCCCATGTGATGCTGTAGGTTGTTGTAGAATCGTTTTGGCCACGATAGGGCCAAGAACGATTCAGGGAGTTGTTTTCCCCTGTTAAAGCTTGAATAGCTATTTTGCTGCATGCACGTAGTGGATTTGTCCTCGAACTACATTGGAGTGGTGAATGAGGGCCTGATATGCTTGATAAACCTGGTGGTTGGGAACCACACAAATAGAGCTAGTGGGCTGGCTTTCTTCTCCACAACCCTTGAATAGCACTGGAAGAGAGATCAGAGTCTAAGGTACTGCGTTGCAGAGAAAGGACTGATTTCCTTGTGTTGGGTGTGTGTGGGTGTCTTAGAAGCCAGGTTGGTTCTGGTGTAGGTGTCCTTAGCTCTTCAATGAGCTCACTAGCTTAGCATTTAGACTTTCGTAGCTCCTGGATCGCCTGATAAACCCAACTTTGTTGGCTTGGATGATTTGTTGTTCGCCTGATAAACCCAACTGTGTTGGCTTTGCTGAATTGTGTACCCTTGTGGTGTTGTTATCCTTGGCTATGTGTAAGCTTGTTAGTTCCTTATTCCTTGGGGAATCATGCTCGACTCGGGGGTGGCAGCGTTGCTGAGAGATTAAGGAGCACGCGGGCCTATGGTTGGGTGGAACGTTGCAGCGACGTAGCTGGTTGTGGGAAAAGTCCTTATTAAGATAAGTGTTCTTTCCTGACTTGTGTCCGCAATCATATTTACCATTGATGAATAATAATGTACATAATGAATACTGAACTGTATATGAATGCATGTTGTTTTGATTCCACTATGTATATGAATGATTAATGCATCGTAGTATGTTTTATGTTTTAAGTAATCTTGTTACAGCATTATATGTATGTATTGTCATGTCCATGGGGCTAGATTCCCGGATGATTTGGTGTTTAGTAGCGTCGGCTTGCTCGGTCGGAGGGTCGGGGACGTTACAACCTACAATCCACAAATGTGGATTGCAGGTGTGAAAATTTTCTTCAATAATCGCGGTTTGTAATCCCCTCAACCCGCAAATGCGGAAAGTGTTTGAAGAATGATTTTGCATCTTGCGTTTCTGCAACCCACAACCCACAATTGCGGATTGCAGAAATGATGTGTATATTTGCGAAATAAATGCCCCCAACTCTTCTCCCGCATTTTAGATCTTTGGTATTATTTAGAATGTTTCCATTTTTACTGATCTCTAGCTTATATCTTCTATTTTATTCATTTGAGTTGGTTCTATGATCTTGGTGGTGAACTTACCATGTTATCTTTAACATTCCCCACCTAGGTTAGGTCTTTACTGCACAAACTGATAATTCGAGATGATGGTTGGTTATTAACTTCACTTTGGAATTGTGATTGATCTTATCATTTCTTCTCTCATGATTTTGGATATTGCATTAATTTGATATTTCATCTTAATAAAGTTTTATTTTCACATATGCATGCGTAGAATCATAATGTAAATATTGTAAATAATCTTAGTCTTTGCTTATATTTGTTTATATTAGTTTATTTTTTTTTAATGTTTAGTTTAAGCTTATTGAAATCTTGTAAATATTCATGTTTATGTTTTGACTTTTATTAACTTAACTTGTGTATTTCATTAAATACATATATTAAATTTATACACAATTGGATGTTATGAAAATTAAAAGAACACATGTTTTAGTTTGCTCAAATCCTAAATTCCCTAATTTCTATGAGATTTGGTTTTATGATTATTTAGAAACTTGTGGGATTAAAATTCAACATTCACTAACGTGAAATTAGTTTGATGATGGAAAATTCTTTTAGTTTCAATAAGCTAATTTGATTTTTGAAAATATAACTTCTATTTTTCCATTTTGCAATTTAAAAGGATTTTCATTTATTATTGCGCAAAAGGAAATATTAGTATTCCTTTTCTGGGTTTTCTATTCTTGGAAAATGATTATGTTAGAAACATATTTATTGAATTCATTAACTCTCCTATATTGTATAAGTGATTCTTTTCCTATACACGTAACATGTTTCAACCATTTATTTTCATAAGAATTAAATTGTAAATGGTTTTTATTTTTTCTAGGTTTAGGGTTTTCAGATATTCGATTTCCCAAGCTTCCCAAGTATTTTTATGCATTTTTGTGGATGCAGGACCTTTGATTTTAATTGTTCAAGTTTTAAATGTTCCCACAATCCACAAATGCAAATTGTGGGTAGGTCTAATTTTTACATTTTTAAAACATTATTCCCGCAACCCGCAATCCACAATGCGCAATGCGGATTGCGGGACGTAAAATTTTCATATTTTTAATAAAACATTCCCGCAACCCGCAATCAGCAATGCGGGATGTGGATTGCAGAAATCACTTTTCATATTTTCAGTCCTGCATTTTTCGGACCCTAAGTTTATCTCAGGTTATATTTTAATGTGATTTCGGGTCCGTAAATTTTGGTAATTTCATTTTTCACTTAGGGTTTTAATTTGGTTTTTATCTTTAGTTTTTCCCGATTTTGATTTGTTTAAATGATTTTTCAAATTCAAGATTTCCTTCCTGACATTACATTTCTGATATTTTGGGAAAATAGATTTTGGATTTTTTAATGAGGACACAAGATTAATGAACAGGGAAAATTCTTTAATCCTTATCTTATTCATTTATATTTTGTGAGTTATCATTCCCTTTTCCAAGCTATTTGCACAAATTTTATTCGTGTTTGATATTTTAACATGCATGTTTGAAAGTGGAGATTTAACAAAACGAAGAGATTAAATTGGATGAAGAACTTGATGATCTAATTTGTTTACATATTATCTACAGCTGGAAGGAAGAAGTTAATGGATCTCACATCAGTTGGGAGAGGTTAATTTTAGGCTCAATTTTCCACCGAACAGTGAAGAATCAGATGATTTTGTTCAAAAACCACTTCCCAAATGGGGTATTTTGCCCCTAACTGATGGGTCGTTTTCGAAAATCGTGAAGGTGTTGGGATATTTTTGGGCCTGTTCGAGCCATAATTTTCCAGATATTTCTGTTGCATCTAGTTGTGAGAGTTAATTATGGAAATTGTCATGGTCCCTTTTTCCTATTTAAACAGAAAACATTGTTGTACATGAGGGGGGATTTTCAGGAGAGATAAATCAACATGAAGGATTGAAGATACTCTATTTAATCCAGAGTTTGTAATTTATTGCAGACCTTTATTAATACAACTATGTTATTCTTGAATCTCTTTCTGTTTATTTAGTCAATTTTATTTGATAAATATTGATTTCTCCTTTGCAGATTATTCACTGTCACTATCTAACTCATTCGCAAATTATAAGCAATGATCTACAGTTTTGGTTTTTCTCCACTTATGATCTATGTATTAGTTTTAAATGAATTCCTTTAATTAAAACTTTTATCTATTTTTTCAAATGATTCTACAACAAATACTATAATAAATGTTAATTTTTCAATCAACATTTTAGTCATAAGTTAAACTTGAATGTTCTGAATACTTAACTTATTGTCAATCAATTTTAATTGATCAATGGTAATTTGAGTGGATAAGTTATTAAATCTCTTTCACGTTTCTTTTAAATTGATGGACATACTTATCTATTTTTCCAAATCAAGTTAATTTGCAATCAAACAACACATATCCTTAGTATAGCTTCAATTTAGCTTAAGTTTCTTTCTTAGGTATATCTGTAGTTTTCCCGACATCCAATACCTCGTTTTGCTTCATAGGAAGACAGATCCCTTTGGTTCAAAACTCACTGACTCAAAGAGTGCCAGCAGAGGCCGAATATCTATGGGTGTCAACCACACCAAACAACTCGAGGATAGGGTAATACTTGTGTAGGATTATCTAAATCGTTTGGATGGGTTTTCATCCCTTGTTTCTTTCCTTCGATACCTTTCTAGCACCTACTCAACCGAGGCATCAACAAATGGGGCTAGAAGGAGGCGCATCAGACATGTTAGGTCATTTGAGCTATCTTAATCAGATTATCTTAAAATGGCTCCAGCCTATATAGTTCCTTTTTTGCTCGTGACTCTGTATTTAGTTGTTTTTCTAGGCAAATTAGTTTTCATTTTCAAATAGATTTGTTGAAGCAACTGATAGAAGTAAAATTCGATGGTGAGGGAGAAATTTCAACACAAGAACATGTTTTTCAATTTACTTATAATTCTTTTATTAACGAAATTTTGGATCAAGATGTTTTGTGTAGATTGTTAACCTTCACATTTGAAGGACGAGTTAAAGAATGGTTTGTAACCTTACTTTTTTCTTTTGTCTGTTCTTTTGAGCATTTTGTATATCTTTTTATGCTTTCTTTTGCACATTATGACTTTGTTAGATTATGTAATGAATGGAAACAAATCACTATAAAGAAGGTCCAATCATTAGAAGATTTCGCAATTAGAACTTTTAATCTCTATTTTAGATTCCCTCTAACAAATCGTCCTATGATACATGAATGGTTTCAGCACAATAGTTCTCTTTTACATCAACCTGATCAATTAGTAGATGATAAATATGAATTATATATTGATAATCATCCACCTCTTGGTTTAGATTTGCATGAAGAATCTAAGGATTTAAAAATTTTAGAAATGACTTCCTTCTTTTTCTTAGAAATGGATCATAATCAATATGATGATTCAGATGAATTACTATTTCACATGAAATTCTAACTAATCATGAAAGAGATCATTTTTCTATAGAAGATTCTTCTAAAGTACAAGAGAATAGTTCTAATCATAATATTGAACCATCTTCTTCTAGCATAAGTAAAGAGCTTCAAGATCCTAATATTTATTATTCTGTTAATACTTTAATAGATCTTGAATCAACTAATTGTTCTGAAATTTGTGATATGTTTTCCCAATTACCATTTTCTGACCTAAGTAATTCTGTAGGAGAGCATATTTCACAAAATGATGATAATACATTACAAGAAGAAGAAGATTTTGATTTCAACCTTTCATACATATCTCTTTTGAAGAGAAAATCCCTCTTAAGGAATCTCGACCTGAAAATATTCTACAAAGAGATGAATTTCATGCACTTATTTCCTCTTCATATTTTTCTATGTACCATGATCTATTTGATAACAATGGCATTCAATCATATATTTCAGATTATAATTCTCCATTGTTAAGTCTTAAAGAGGTACACGTTAATTATGAAATACATGAATAAAACCAAGAAGATTCTTATCCTTGTCATCAATCCATGTCTTCTTGTCATTCTTCTTTGTTGGAAATGAATACTATTTCTAATGATTATTTTCAGAATTCTTCCTTTTATGAATATTCTCCTTGATGGAGAATATTCTTACCATAATGTTAATAATACTATTTTTATACTTATGAAATATCATATCTTTAACTCTTCTCAAGTAAATAACCAAAGGCAATTTGATCTCTTGGAGGATTTCCAATTTAATCAACCAATTTATGATGATTTTTATGATAATAAGTTCGAACGAATTGGATGTGATTTTGCTGGTCTTATTGAAGAAAATGTCCCTAAGGAGAAAATTGTTTAAAAGGAAGATTTGAATTCTTATAATACTGATGTTGATTTTCTTTCAAACAATTCATTTCATTGCATAAGTCTTTCAAACTCTTTTTGTCATTCTTTTGATTTTCATTGAACATACCATGATTGGGTTGCTAACTGCCTTAAGGAATATTTCTTAGCAATATTTCATTGTTATGGTGAAACTCTGTTTTCCTTATTTGTATATAAATATGGTAAGGTTCCATTCTTTTTATTTGTACATAAATTTCATCTTATTTTCTTTAATGCATTCTTTTTCCATTTTTATTTGCAAGCATTCATATGATGCTTTTTTATTATTCACTTCTTCCTTTTTGCAGGATTCCATATGCTTTCATGGTTGCATTGGAAATTCGATTATACTTAGTTTTTTTTAAGTTTTTTGTTAGAGTAGTGTAGAAGTAGGTATAGAATAGATTAATTTTATCTTTTCTTTTAAATAATTTAGTTTACTCTTTTGGTTTTCTTCAATAAAATATTTGTGACAACAAGCCAAGTCAAAGTTGGAAACGATGCTTCTTCAGATGCATTTAGGGAAGCATTTTCTTATCCTCTTTCACTTTATTCATGATCTCGCTTATTATCCGTTCAAGGCATTCATGTTTGAATTATCTCTTTAGTTTTAAATCATAATGATCTTGTCATGAAATGTTTTGAATTGATTATTTTCCAAGTTTTAAGAGAAAGAAAATTTTGACATGAGACAAAGTAATTAAAATTATAATATCTTCATGTCACGCGAATATTGATCTTTCCCAGACATGCACTTGAAAATGAAGGTTTTTACATATTTTTGTCGCAAATTGAACACAATTTAGTTTGGCTTCTTTCTGTACATAGTTTATAATAAGGGAGGCCTTATTGTCCTACACAACTTTATGTGACAAATAACAATGTTGATCGTGATTCCTCAACTGAAGGATAATAAATTTATTTTAAGAGTTTTTATTATAATCAATTCAATTTACAGATTCAATACATTATCATATGTGAATTGATATAGTTATTCTCTTTACAATAACAAATTCCTTCGATTCTACAAACATGACAAACAAATCTCTCTTTTGTTCGCATGAGACAATTTATCAAGGCTTATTTTTGCAATTATTTTACATTTTAACTTAGGCTTCTTTTGTTTGCAAGCATTCATATAATGCTTTTTGATTATTCACTTCTTCCTTTTGCAAGATTCCATATGCTTTCATGGTTGCATGGGAAATTCAATTATACTTAGTTTTTTTTTAGTTTTTTGTTAGAGTAGGAGTAGGTATAGAATAGACTAGTTTTATCTTTTTTTTAAAAATAATTTAGTTTACTTTTTAGGTTTTATTCAATAAAATATTTGTGACAACAAGCCAAGTCAAAGTTGGAAACAACGCTTCTTCAGATGCATCCAGGGAAGTATTTTTTTATCCTCTTTCACTTTATTCATGCTCTCGCTTATTATTTGTTCAAGGAATTCATGTTTGAATTATCTCTTTTGTTTTAAATCATAATGATCTTGTCATGAAATGTTTTGAATTGATTATTTTCCAAGTTTTAAGAGCAAGAACATTTTGACATAAGACAAAGTAATTAAAATTAAAATATCTTCATGTCACACGAATATTGATCTTTCCTAGACATGCACTTGAAATTGAAGGTTTTACATATTTTTGTCGCAAATTGAACACAATTTAGTTTGGTTTCTTTTTGTACATAGGTTTTAATAAGGGAGGCCTTATTGTCCTACAAAAATTTATGTGACAAATAACAATGTTGATCGTGATTCCTCAGCTAAAGGATAATAAATTTATTTTAAGAGTTTTTATTATAATCAATTCAATTTATAGATTCAATATATTTTCATATGTGAATTGATATATTTATTCTCTTTACAATAACAAATTCCTTCGATTCTACAAACACGACAAACAAATCTCTCTTTTGTTCGCATGAGACAATTTATTAAGGCTTATTTTTGCAATTATTTTACATTTTAATTTAGGCTTCTTTTGTTTGCAAGCATTCATATGATGCTTTTTTATTATTCACTTCTTCCTTTTTGCAGGATTTCATATGCTTTCATGGTTGCATTGGAAATTCGATTATACTTAGTTTTTTTTTAGTTTTTTGTTAGAGTAGTGTAGGAGTAGGTATACAATAGATTAGTTTTATCTTTTTTTTGTTTTAAATAATTTAGTTTACTCTTTTGGTTTTCTTCAATAAAATATTTGCAACAAAAAGCCAAGTCAAATTCGAAAATGACGCTTCTTTAGATGCATTCAAGGAAGTATTTTCTTATCCTTTTTCACTTTATTCATGCTCTCGCTTATTATTTGTTCAAGGCATTCATGTTTGAATTATCTCTTTAGTTTTAAATCATAATGATCTTGTAATGAAATGTTTTGAATTGATTATTTTCCAAGTTTTAAGAGCAAGAACATTATGACATGAGACAAAGTAATTAAAATTATACTATCTTCATGTCACGTGAATATTGATCTTTCCTAGACATGCACTTGAAAATGAAGGTTTTTACATATTTTTGTCGCAAATTGAACACAATTTAGTTTGGTTTTTTTTTGTACATAGTTTTTAACAAGGGAGGCCTTATTGTCCTACACAACTTTATGTGACAAATAACAATGTTGATTGTGATTCCTCAACTAAAGGATAATAAATTTATTTTAAGAGTTTTTATTATAATCAATTCAATTTACAGATTCAATACATTTTCATATGTGAATTGATATAGTTATTCTCTTTACAATAAAAAAATTCCTTCGATTCTACAAACACAACAAACAAATCTCTCTTTTGTTCACATGAGACAATTTATTAAGGATTATTTTTACAATTATTTTACATTTTAATTTAGGCTTCTTTTGTTTGTAATAAATACCTACTTAAATCTGATATCTCATGATCTACTAAAAACAAAATTCTTAATCACTAGTTTTTTTCTTTTAGTGAGTGATATGGTTGTGATATTTCAATTTTCTTTTGGTTTGAGTTGTATATATGTTTGATTTATTTTTTCTTACATTTTCTTTTCGTGTTGGTTTGTTTTGAGTTTTTGATGATTTTTGCTTTTAAAATAAACGATCTTATCACTCTTTTACAATCTTGAAATCTTATCTTTTAAGGAAATTTTTGTAAATGTTTTCTCCTTGCCGCAAATCAAATGTTTTGATTAGTTAATTTATTGTTATGAAAAATCAATAACAGACTATGTTGATAATTCTATTTGAATATTTCCATCATTATCCTAGAACTTTATCTTTAACTCAAAATAAACACATGAGTTTGAATTTAATTACTTTTAAGGAAATCAGTTTTGGGAAAGAGGTTTCAATCTGTAAATACCAGTAATCTATAGATTCCTTACGCCATCCTTACTCTTAAGGAGTTTCTAAGTATGCTTCCCCTTTTACTAGGAAATCTCAAATCGAGATTAGTACATTACACATAGTTTGCAGATATCTTTAAACTTGCTATTTGGGATATAAGCCATCAGCTAAAACAAGTTAAAAGACATCCATGTTGAGGATATGGATGTCTGCAGGCTATAGTGGCTCCGTTTGTGGTGTCTGTGATTCCAAATCATAAATATTATATATGTAAATATTTAAGAATGATTTTCCATCCCACACTCATAGAGAGTCATTTGATGTTGCTTACCCATTAGTAAATTGAGTCATTGTATAACTATGTATCTAAATCAATAAACTAGGACCAGAGCGCTTGGAGGTGAAGTTAAAAGGAATCCCTGTCATGGCTATAAACGCCGGCTGGAAGTAGGTTCCTGCCTGTGGTATTGGAGTCTGTTATCACTCCAGGAAACTCCTCTAGGTTGTAGCTCGAAGATGCTTGGTAACTTACAATGTTTTTTGGGTTTTCTGATACAGATCAAGTCAGTTGACTTATATAACCTTTCCACTCTCAAGGCATGCATAAAAATCACTCATTTACAAGGCTTTTAGTTACAATTGCTCAGAAGTTTGACAATAAGGTGCAGGGATGGAGAACTCACCAGGATGGCAGACTTACATACAAAACAAATGCATATAAATGGCTAAATCCTGATGAGGATGGTATTTATAAATCAAATCGCACTAACAAACCAATAGAATGACAGCTATCAACTTTTTAATCAATCTGAAAATGACCTAAATACACATTCAGGCATAAATAGAGTAAAGAAAGAGATGATGGCTGAACAGATCACAACAAAAGAGCTTATATCATGAATAAGTAAAATGAGAAGCGTGAAAGTATTATAGGCTTATAAATCCACGAAGTTGAACCCTTATTATAAAATCAATCTTAGGATTTATAGCCTTCTACAAAAAGTACAGATCCTGAAACTTCGATCTATTTTCACAAAAATACTCCAAAGTGGTAGTTTTTTTTTAAATTAGGGTTTCAAACCCTACCTAACTATTTGTCTAACTATGATGAATATCTAGTTCATTGAGTGAACATTAAATAACTAAATTAGTTGCAAGTGATCATTGTTGCTGGCCCACTATAAATTTGCCGCCAAAAGCCAGCGTTTCGACAGTTAACTGATGTGATCTTTCTTGCTTAATCCGTCGGAATTTTCTACCTTGTCTCCACGGTTGGAGATCGAAAGCTCTAACCTGAACGATCGAAACCTCAAACTTGAATTTGACTGCAGTGTCAGTGATTTAAACCACTACTGGCACGATGGTTAAGCATCAGCGATTGAAATTTATAACCACTAACTCGTCGACGATTGGAACACCAAACCACTAAAACATCGAAACCTCAAGACTAAATGCTACCGCAGTGTTGTCGTTTCAAACCACTGACTTCGTGATCGAATATTGGAAGCTCTAGCCACTAAGGATCAGAGCTTTACACTTGAATGCTACCGCAGAGTCAGCATTTTAAACCACTAACATCGCGATCGACGATCAAAGGCTCTAGCCACTAACCCATTGGAGCTTTAAACCTAAATGTTGCCACAATGTCGGTGTTTCAAACCACTAACATCACGATTGGTGATCAGAAGCTCTAGCCACTAAGGATCATAGCTTTACACCTAGACGCTACCGTAGTGTCAGTGTATCAAACCACTAACGTCGCGATCGACGATCGAAAGCTCTAGCCACTAACCCATTAGAGATTTAAACCTGAGCGCTGCCATAGTGTCGATGATTCAAACCACTAACTTCTAAGCATCGATGATCGGAAACACTAACCACTAATATGTCAGTGATCAAAAGGTCTAGCCTAAACAATTGAAACTTCAAACTTGAATGTGACCACAGTGTCGGTGATTTAAACCGCTACCGGCGCGACGGTTAAGCATCGGTGATCAGAAGCTATAACCACTACCTCATTAGTAATCAGAACTCCAAACCACTAAAACATCAGAACCTCAAGACTGAATGCTGCTGCAGTGTCGGCATTTCAAACCACTGACATCACGATCAACGATCGAAAGCTCTAGCCACTAAGGATCGAATATTTACACTTGAACACTGCCACAGTGTCATCATTTCAAACCACTAACATCACGATCGGCAATTGGAAGCTCTAGCCACTGACCCATCGGAGCTTTAAACCTAAGCGTTGTCGTAGTGTCGGTGATTCAAACCACTAACTTCTAAGCATCAGCAATTAGAAAGACTAACCACTAATATGTCGGTGATCGAAAACTCTAGCCACTAACCCATCAGAGCTTTAAACCACTAATTGTTGGCTATCAGAACCCCAAGATTGAACGTGTCAGCGCTTTAAACTGCAAGTTTTTCGTAGTGTCGGCGATATAAAGGACTAAACCTCCAAAACATCGACGTCGTAGAGGATTAAACCTCTGAGCTGTTGTAAAAAATGTTCTTTTGGTGGTTAGTGTATATGTTGCACTCCTTCTTAATCTGCTGAAGACAACCCTTTTCGGTGGCTAATGAGATGTTCTGAGCCTTGCCTAAGCCACCGAAAGCTACAACTTGTGAAATTTTTACCCAAATAAAAAACAGAGGCTTTCAAACTTGTCAGTGATATTCATATCCTTCATTGCATGAGTTAAATTCTT
Organism: Pseudotsuga menziesii; assembly: GCA_001517045.1. NCBI lineage: Eukaryota > Viridiplantae > Streptophyta > Pinopsida > Pinales > Pinaceae > Pseudotsuga > Pseudotsuga menziesii. The sequence continues at coordinate 385,741 of LPNX010689364.1, read as the reverse complement.
CATACTATCAAAATAAATTATTTTGGGAGATAACACCTGGCTCCTACTTGGGGATGGGAACCTCCCAGTGAGGTCCCAAGAACCCTAGATCAAAATGTCTTTTCTGAAAAAGAATAATTGAAGCTATCTTCTAGTGTTCCATTGGGCATGGAGTTTATTCTGAAAGAAAAACAACCTACTATCTACTAATTTACAATAATAAGGCCTCATAGCCTCAAACAAAATAGAGTTTCAAGAACCACCCATTCACTAGGCCATCAAATACCTCTTCACCTTCTAGATTTTGCAATTTGAAGGTGTTATTCTCATATACCTAGTCGATAAGAAAAGGGCCAATCCACAAAGAGTCAAATTTTTCGTGTTTTACCTTGTCCTGTCTGACAGCATCCCACTTGAGGACCCAATCTCTGACCTGAAAGTTGTCTGCTTTTTCTCTTTTGTCGAAAATGCCCTTTATCCTCTGTTGATGAGCTTCTGATTTTCCTACAACTTACTCCCTTATTTGCTATAACTCTACCAGATCCATCATCCTTCTCACCATATCATTTGGTTCATCCTCCTCTTCCTGAAAGAACTCTACCACTGAAAGGATGAGCTTGATAGGAAAGATGGCCTTAGTGCCATAAAATAGCTTGAATGGAGAAGTCTCGATGGATATTTTGTCTGTTACCCTATCATCCCATAAGGAAGACTTAAGCTTTGAATCCCAACTTTTCTGATTTGTCTCCAGCAGTTTCTTGATGATTATGACTAAGCTTTTGTTGGATGACTCAGCCAGGCCATTTCCTTGGGGATAATAGGATGTGGAGTGCACTGGTTGAATACCCATTGATTCACACATTTTAACTAATTCCATAGCCTTAAAAGATGGTGCATTATTAGTTACTAACATTACTGGGTAGCCAAACCTGCTAAAGATATTCTCATATAAAAATCTCATTATGACTTGATGAGTGGCATTCCTGGTAGGTACTACTTCTATCCATTTTGTAAAGTAGTTAGTGGCCACTAAGATCCATTTATGATGTCCACTCGAGGATCCATTTATTTCACCTATGAAATCCAGACCCCATTGCTGGAAAGGCCCATTCACTGTAACAAGCCTAAGGGGCAAGGATTTGAGATGCTGCTTCCCTATAAATCTTTGGCATTGGTCACATGCCCTTACAAAAGTGCATACATAAGAAAAGAGGACTGGCCAATAGTATCCTACTCTTAAGATCTTGTGGGATGTGGTTTTCCAATAGTGGTGGCATCCACATGTGTTGGAATGAAAGTGATGCATGACTCGCTCTACTTCCTCTTTATCCAGACACCTTAGCAAAACTCCAAACTGATCTCTCCAGTACAACATTTTGTCAATTATGCAAAATTCAATAGATTTCAACTTAAGAGCTCATTCCTGGTTAGGAGTGAGATCAGGAGATACTTCTAATTTTTGCAAAAATTGAATGATACCTGAGTACCACTCACATGAAGATATGTTCTCAGCTACTGATGGAATGCCATTCTGATATTGATTTACTTCTGTTTCTGTTGCTACCACAGTCTGCACCTTTGCTGATTTGACACATGTGAAATTTATTTCCATCAGTTCACAGTTTTATTTGGCCATGAGTTTGGCCAGACCTAATTCCTTTACCAGCTTGGTGGGTTTCACCTCTACATCAAAATCAATGAGTTTAGCAATCCACTTAGCTCTCTTTCAATCAATGTCAGGCTGAGTCAAAACATCCTTCACAGTAGCTGAAGGGACATATGCAATGAACTTTGCATGGAGAATGTAGATTCTGAAAGTATTCAAAGATTTTATGAGAGCATAAGCATGCTTCTCAATTGGGTCATACTTCAGCTCAGCATCTCTCAGGGTTCTGCTGAAGAATGCAATTGGATGATCAAGACCTTCATCATTCTTTTGTAATAGTACAGCTGCCACTGTGTCATAAGATGCAAAAGAGAAAATGTAAAAAACCTTGGTGTAGTCGGGACTAATCAGGGTTGGGGCCTCCATGATTTCTTTCTTAATGTCTTCAAAATATTTTCTTTCCTGGTCAGTCCATTTTATTTCTGCATCCTTTTTTAGCATGACTGTTATATGCTTTACCAGCTTAGAGAAATTTGGAATGAACCTTTTGACAAAGTTTATTTTTCCTAAAAAGGACTGAATGTCTCTTTTTGACCTTGGTATTGACAACTTTTGGATTGCTTCCACCCTCATCGGATAGATCTTTACACCTTCAGCTGAGACTATGTGGCCTAGGAGCTCTCCTTCATTGAGTGCAAACTAGGACTTCTTGGGGTTCAGTGATATTCCATACCTTCTGTATTTCATAAATACATTCCTTAGATGTTGTAGGTGGACATGATAGCTGTGAGAGTAAATTGTTAGGTCATCCAAATATATCAGCACAAACTTATCTTTTAGCCCTACAAAAGATAGGTCCATAGCTCTTTGAAAAGTAGCCCCAGCATTCATTATCCCAAATGGAATTTTATCATACATGAAGGTGCCCTAGGGGGTGGTAAAGGCAATATTATCTTGGTCATCTGGCTGCACAACAACTTGGTTGTATCCAAAGAAGCCATCAAGGAAAGACATGACCCTAGCCCCTGAAACGTTCTACAGCAGGTGTTGCATCTTGGGCAGTGGATAGTTGTCTTTCTTCGAACACTTGTTCAGGTTTCTAAAATCCACACACAACTTGACTTCTCCATTTTTCTTTCTTACCACTACTAGGTTTGCAATCCACTTGGACTACCTGAGGGGAATTATGATCTTGGCTTTGAGGAGCTTATGGATCTCTTTTTCAATCACTGGTAATAGGAGAGCGCTGATGGGTCTCAACTTCTATTTGAAAGGAATGGTGTCCTTCTCCAAAGGAATCCTATGCTGGATGATGTTGGTGTCATATGCTTTTAGGTCACTATACTCCCATGCAAAGACATCAGCAAACTCTTTTATCAAGCTGCAAAATTCAGACTTCTGACCAGCAGTCATCCCAGTGGATAGATTTATCAGTTTTGGATGGCTTTGGATGCCTATATTTTTCTCTTGGATAGCAGGATCTAGCTCCCTTTTGGCAGGCTTGAAAGGGATTTTATTGTGATCAAACAGTTCTTCCAATGGTACTAGACCTCGGGGTATGTAGTTGCCGGGAAATTGGACAATGTTCTGATCAGCCACTTTATCTTTTAACTTGGGTTGTTTGGAATCCTCCATGTTTAGGTTTTCCTGGTATATGTGTATGTCAAAGAATTCATCTACTAACTAAAGGAATTTACTAAGCTCGTCATCATTCTCAAACACCCTCCAAAATTTTACATTATCTGGCAGAGAGGGTCTGTACTTGACATGAACATCATAGCTGAACTTAGGGGGTAAAGGAGGAACAAATAGACTTGCAGAGACAGCTAGGGAATCATCCAGGTGATTCAAAGCCTTAGGAATATATGACAGTTCAAAAAACATAAATGAGTCTCTGAGTTTCCATACCTCATCCCTGCAGGACTTCAGTCTGATATTTTTTGTTTGAAAAGTGTTGTTGACCTGCTGTATGATGAGGTCTGCATCTACAAAAATATTTATGCACATGATCCCTAGCTCCTTGGAAGCTTTAACTCCTAGCAGCAAGGCTTCATATTCTTCTATGTTGTTAGTGGTTTTAAAATCAAGCTTATAAGACAGGTGGATTTTTTCCTTAGATGGGGAGATCAATACTAGACCTACACCTGCTGAGCTTTGAGTGCTAGCCCCATCAAAATACATGGTCTAGATTGCTCTGGTTACTTATTCAGGCCACTGATAGGTGGGATGAGTGAGCTGGACTGATGTCTGCTGACAATCATCTATTTGCAAAATGCATGACCCAAAATCAATGTCCACTGCATAGATGGGGTGATTCACTGAGTTGCTTTCCTTGCTTATAATGTATGCCAGCTGATTTTCCCTATACAGCCTCTTAGTCTCTCCTCTAAACATGGGAATGATAGCATATGTGAGATCCATCTGAAGGGTGCCACCTAGTATTTTTCTCCATGATCGAGACAGCAAGAACCCAAATTTTGGAGGTATATTAGCCACTACAATGTCCATCATGATGCTTTTCGAAGGTAGTTGACTTAGGTTCACAACAAGGTCTTTGATGAGGCCCAAGCACTTGACCTTCCTAGAGTCAAAAGAGAATAAATCATGGTAGGGCTTGGTGATGCTGAGGCCAAGCTCATCCATCGCATCTTTTGGCATTAGGTTATGAGAGACTCCTGAATCCAGCAGGCAGTTATGGCAGATTTTATCATGTATATTCAAGGATATGTATAATGGTGGGCATGATTCCTTTAGGTATTTGATCATGGGGCCCAGGGTTACAATAGGCTTGTCATATTGCATGTTCACAAAGTTAGTGTCAATGTGCACCTTAGGTTGAAGGGAATTTAGAATGGAGGACTTGAATGCATCATTCTTCATTAGCTCAATTAAAGGGAAAGGGATTTTCAATTTTTGAATTTCAGACTCAAGGTTGAAAGAATAATGCAGCCTATCTGGAAACCTTACCTCATGAGCTGTAGGTTTGAGTTGGACTTGATCAGGCGTGGCTGAAGGTGCTGGTTTTGGCAACTCTTTGGATGTGACAGCCACCTTCTTTGGTATGAAAACAACCTTTCTAACTAGTGCAACAGGCTGCTTGACAGGTACGACATTCTTCTTGGGGGGAGAAACCAACCTAGACCTCAGTTTGTAAATTCCCTGACCATCAGCGTGATAGATAGTCTCTTTAGTGATCTTCTCATCAATCAGGGCTTCCTCATATTCTGCCTGTGTAAGAAAAGAGCAGTCCAACTCATCCTCCATGCAGTGGATATTGTCTTCAGTTTCTCCTTCTTCTTCAATGAATTTTGTCTATTCTTCTAATACAACATTTTGAAATGAAGCTTTTATCCTCTGGTCTTCCCCTTGATTCCTCTCCCTTCTGAGAATCTGAACTGGGGGTTTTCCTCTTCTATAAGGAACAAAATTTGGGTTTCAAGGAGCAAAGTCACTTGGCCCTTTACCCCTCACTGATAGACGTCCTTGGTCCTTCAATTTAGACATTTCAGCAGTCAGGTTATCTAAAAGTTTGGTCATTTTTTCAATCTTGTTCTCTAATGCAGAAGCCCCACTGGAGTTTGCTGGATGCTTTTTCCTGTGTATCTTCCCTTTGACCTTTTGATATGCCAGAATGTTTGACTCTACCTCCAGGGCAGCATCCTGCATGAGTGATAAGGAGGCAGACCTCATTTCTCTAAGAAGTAGGTAGAAATCAAATTCGAAGGCATTTGCGTAAGTTATCCTAGATGAGGTATCGGTGGGCTTAATTTCATTGGGGATCTTGCTGTACATATTGTTGAATATCTTGGTAAAGTTGGAGACAGACTCCCCATTCTCCTTTTTCAGGTTGTTGAATTCTGTGATATAATAGAGGTGGTCTCTCCTTTCTCCCCAATGATTTATGAAAATGTCATCTAGGGCCTCTATTCCTGCCACCGATCCAGTAGGAAGTTCCTTAAACCACTTCCTAGCCTAGCCACCTAGGCTTTGCACAAAAACCTTAGTCCATACATCTTCTTGTTCTATGTTAATATTTTTAGCATAGTTGTAAAAATCCTCTAGATGTTCTTCAGCAGTGAAATCCCCTTCCCCTGTAAACTTAGGCATATACTTGAGATAATCCTCAGTAGGCTTGGTTGAGAGAGGATTTGGAAAAATTAGTGGTGCATACCTCGCTACAAAGATCCTTTCCATCTTGGTCAATTAAGGAGCATCCATATTGGAAATGGCCCCTGGACAAGGTTGTGGAAGGCAACACTGATGAAGATACTTGCTGAGAAGGTGGTGGTATACTTATCCCAGTGGAGTCACCGGGGATTGTATCTTCACAAGTCGTAGTGCTTGAAGATGCCCAACCCCTAGATTTTTTTGATGTATCTAAAAATTCCTGGGAATTAAGAATTTCAGCAGAAGAAATAATAGCAGAAAGATTTATTGAAATGCCTAATGTATTTTTTTGTGCAGCACTATTGGTCTGTCTTAGTAAAGCCCTAGCTTCCCTCAAAATTTCTTCTGGATTTGAAACTAATGTTGCTGGTGGCCCCTTTGGGTTCGCTCTGGTACTTGGTCTTCTTGAAGCCACCTTATATCAATGGAGTCGCTAGATATATGATTACAACCATAATAGTGTCCAAGTTTTGTCTATCATCAAAGCATGGATCTATGTCATCTCCCAGGGAAGTTGAGCTTCAATCTCCTCTCCTCGGCAATGACGCCAATTTGTTATCACTCCAGGAAACTCCTCTAGGTTGTAGCTCGAGGATTCCTGGTAACTTACAATTTTTTTGGGGTTTTCTGATATGGATCAAGTTAGTTGACCTATATAACGTTTCCACTCTCAAGGCATGCATAAAACTCACTCATTTACAAGGCTTTTAGTTAGAATTGCTCAGAAGTTCGACAATAAGGTGCAGGGATAGAGAACTCACTAGGATGGCAGACTTTCATACAAAACACATGCATATAAATGGCTAAATCCTGATGAGGATGGTATTTATAAATCAAATCGCACTAACCAAACAATAGGATGACAACTATCATCTTTTTAATCAATCTAAAAATGACCTAAATACACATTCAAGCATAAATAGAGCAAAGAAAGAGATGATGGTTGAACAGATCACAACAAAAGAGCTTATATCATGAATAAGTAAAATGAGAAGAGTGAAAGAATTATAGGCTTATAAATCCATGAAGTTGAACCCTTATTATAAAATCAATCTTAGGCTTTATAGCCTTCTACAAAAAGTAAAGATCCCGAAACTTCGATCTGTTTTCACAAAAATACTCCAAAGTGGTAGTTTTTTTTTTTAAATTAGGGTTTCAAACCCTACCTAACTATTTTTCTAACTATGACAAAGATCTAGTTCACTGAGTGAAAATTAAATAACTGAAGTAGTTGCTAGTGATCACTGTTGGTGGTCCACTGTAAATTTGCTGCCAAAATCCAGCGTTTCGGCAATTAACTAACATGATCTTTCTTGTTTAATCCATCAAAATTTACTACCCTATCTCCACGGTTAGCGATTGGAAGCTATAACATGAACGATCGAAACCTCAAACTTGAATGTGACCATAGTGTCGACGATTTAAACCACTACTGGCGCGACGGTTAAGCATAGACGATCGAAAGCTATAACCACTAACTCATCGACGATCGAAACTCCAAACCACTAAAAAATTGCAACCTCAAGACTGAATGTTGCTGTAGTGTCGGCGTTTCAAACCAGTGATGTCACGATCGGTGATCGGAAGATCTAGCCACTAAGGATCAGAGCTTTACACTTGAATGCTACCGCATTGTCAGCGTTTCAAACCACTAACACCACGATCGGCAATCAGAGGCTCTAGCAACTAACCCATAGGAGATTTAAACCTGAATACTGCCGCAGTGTTAGTATTTCAAACCACTAACATCGTGATCGATGATCGGAAGCTCTAGCCACTAAGGATCAAATCTTTACACCTGAACGCTGCTGCAGTGTCGCCGTCTCAAACCACTAACGTCGCGATCAGCGATCGGAACCTCTAGCCACTAACCCATCCAAGCTTTAAACATGAGCTTTACTACAGTGTTGATGATTCAAACCACTAAATTCTAAGCATCGGTGATCGGAAAGACTAACCACTAATCTGTCGGCGATCGGAATCTCTAGCCTAAACAATCGGAACCTCAAACCTGAATGTGGCCACAGTGTCGATAATTTAAACCACTACCAGTGTGACAGTTAAGCATCTACGATCGAAAACTATAACCACTAACTCGTCGACGATCGGAACTCCAAACCACTAAAACATCGAAACCTAAAGACGGAATGCTACCATAGTGTCGGAATTTCAAACCACTGACGTTGCGATCGCTAATCGAAAGCTCTAGCCACTAAGGATCGAAGCTTTACACCTGAACGCTGCCGCAGTGTCAGCATTTCAAACCAATAACGTCGCGATCAGCAATTGGAAGGTCTAGACACTAACCCATCGGAGCTTTAAACCTAAGCACTTTCGCAGTGTCGGCAATTCAAACCACTAACTTCTAAGCATTAACGATCGGAAAGACTAACCACTAATCTATCGACGATCGGAAGCTCTAGCCACTAACCCATCGGAGCTTTAAACCACTAATTCTTAGTGATCGGAATCCCAAGATTGAATGTGTCAGTGCTTTAAACTGTAATTTTTTCATAGTGTCGGTGGTATAATAGACTAAACCTCCGAAACGCCATTGTCTTAAAGGATTAAACCTTTGACCTGCTGTCAAAAATGTTCTTTTGGTGGTCAGTGTATATGTTACACTCCTTCTTAATCTGCCGAAGACAACCCTTTTTGGTGGCGAATGAGATATTCTGAGCCTTGCCTAGCCACCGAAAGCTACAACTTGTGAAATTTTTACCCAAATAAAAAGCAGAGGCTTTCAAACTTGTTAGTGATATTCATATCCTTCATTGCATGAGTTAAATTCTTCATACTATCAAAATAAATTATTTTTGGCGATAACAGATCCATTTTTTTAATACTATGTCTTATATGATTAGCTTGATTTCCTGAGGTTAATTCCTGCTAAAGTTCTTAATTCTTACATCTTATGAATAATCTACTTTAAAAAATGAGTTTATATTTAGAATAGTTTTTGGATAATGATGGGAATGACTTGGATGTTTTAGAAGTTTTGAAGTCTAACCAATATTATATCATTCATTGATAAAGCTATTCAGATAATTTGAGATGTAGCATGTGAAAGCATTTTATTTTCATTCTTAATTTTTAGATTTCAATATTACTATTCAGAGATAACTGGTTCTTCCCAGTTAGTCGCCATTTGTTGTATCTACAACAGATCCCATGTTTTCATTAAAACATGGGAGCCCCAATTTTTTATATGCAAAAGTAATGTTAGTCAATTTTGAGGGTTGTTCATTCTGTTTGCATGCATTCTTACCTTTGACATAATTTGATTTAGTTAACAATTTTCCCTTTTGAAAGTTTATGCATTTTTGTGTCTTTTTGTGAGTTGTAGAAAGGGTTAATTTTTCCCAAAAAGTTTTCCTTTCCCGCAATCCGCATTGCGGATTGCGGGAGCTTGGTTTTGCATTTGAATTTTTTCCGTTCCGCAACTTGCAAATGTGAATTGCAGGTACAAAGAAATTTATTCAATAATCGCAGTTTGTCATCCCCGCAAATGAGTTTGCGTCTTGCGTTTCCGCAATCCACAACCCGCAATTGCGGATTGCGAATTTTAGAAAGGATATGTATATTTGTGAAATAAACGCTCGCAACTCTTCTCCCACATTTTAGATATTTGGTATTATTTAGACTGTTTCCATTTTTACTGATCTCTAGCTTATATCTTCTCTTTTATTCATTTGAGTTGGTTCTATGATATTGGTGGTTAAATTACCATGTGATCTTTCACATTCCTCACCTAGGTTTGGTATTCACTGCACAAATTGATAATTCGAGATGATGGCTAGTTATTACCTTCACTTTGGAATTGTGATTGATCTTATCATTTATTCTCTCATGATTTTCGATATTGCATTAATTTTATATTTCATCTTAATAGAGTTTTCTTTTCACATATGCATGCATAGAATCATAATGTAAATATTGTAAATAATCTTGGTCTTTGCGTTATTTGCTTATATTTGTTTAATATTTTTTAATGTTTAGTTTAAGCTTATTGAAATCTTGTAAATATTCATGGTTATGTTTTTTACTTTCATTAACTTAACTTGTGTATTTAATTAAATACGTATATTAAATTTATACACAATTGGATGTTATGAAAATTAAAAGAACAGATGTTTTAGTTTGTTTGAATCCTAAATTTCCTAATTTCTATGAGATTTGGTTTTATGATTATTTAGAAATTTGTGGGATTAAAATTCAACATTCACGAATGTGAAAATAGTTTGACCATGGATAATTCTTTTAGTTTCAATAAGCTAATTTGATTTTGAAAATATAAATTCTATTTTTCCATTTTGCAATTTAAAAGGATTTTCATTTATTATTGTGCAAAATGAAATATTATTATTCTTTTTCTAGGTTTTCTATTCTTGGAAAATGATTATGTTAGAAACCTATTTATGGAATTCATTAACTCTCCTATATTATAGGAGTGATTCTTTTCCTATATAAGTCACTTTTTTCCAACATTTATTTTCTTAAGAATTAAATTGTAAATGGCTTTTATTTTTTCTAGGTTTAGGATTTTCAATTATTGGATTTTCTTCGTAAATAACTTCTAGGTTTTTATCTATTGTTATTTCATTACTTCCTTCAATAAATAAAAAAATTTGCAATTTTCCAAGCCTCCCAAGTATTTTTATGCATTTTTGTAGATGCAGGATTTTTTATTTTAATTGTTCAAGTTTTAAATGTTCCCGCAATCCGCAAATGCGAATTGCGGCAAGGTCTATTTTTTCCATTTTTAAATAATTATTCCCGTAACCCACAATACGCAATGCAAAATGCAAAATGCATATTGCGGGAGGTAAAATTTTCATATTTTTAATAAAACATTCCTGCAATCCGCAATCCGCAATGCGGGAGGTAAAATTTTCATATTTTTAATAAAACATTCCCGCACCCTGCAATGCGGGATGCGGGTTACGGAAATCACTTTTTCATATTTTCATCTCTCCTTTTTTCAGACCCTAAGTTTATCTTAGGTTATATTTTAATGTGATTTCGGGTCCGTAAATTTTGGTAATTTCATTTTTCATTTAGGGTTTTAATTTGGTTTTGATCTTTTGTTTTTCTCGATTTTGATTTGTTTAAATGATTTTTCAAATTCAAAATTTCTTTCCTAACATTCCATTTACCATATTTTGGGAAAATAGATTTTGGATTTTTTTAATGAGGACACAAGATTAATGAACAGGGAAAATTCTGTAATCCTTATCTTATTCCTTTATCTTTAGTGAGTTATCATTCCCTTTTCCGAGCTATTTGCACAAATTTTATGTGTGTTTGTTATTTTAACGTCCAGGTTTGAAATTGGAGATTTGACAAAATGCAGAGATTAAATTGGATGAAGAACTTGAAGATCTAATTCGTTTACAGATTATCTACAGCTAAAAGGAAGAAGTTAATGCATCGTGCATTAGTTGGAAGAGGCTAATTTTGGGCTCAATTTTCCACTAAATTGTGAAGAATCAGATGATTTTGTTCAAAACCCACTTCCCAAATGGGGTATTTTGTCGCTAACCAGCGGGCCATTTTCGAAAATAGTGAAGGAGTTGGGATATTTTTGGGCCTGTTCGAGCCGAAATTTTTAGATATTTTTGTTGCATCCAACTATGAGAGCTAATTATGGAAATGGATATGGTCCCTTTTTCCTATTTAAACTGAGAAAATTGTTGTACATGGGGGGGAATTTTCAGGAGAGAGAAATCAACATGAAGGATTGAAGATATTATGTTTAATCCAAGTTTGTAATTTCTTGGATACCTTTATTAATACAACTATGTTATTCTTGAATATCTTTCTGTTTATTTAGTCAAGTTTATTTGATAAATATTGATTTCTCCTTTGCAGATTATTCATTGTCGCTGTCTAACTCATTTGCAAATTATAAGCACTGATCTATAGTTCTGGTTTTTCTACACTTATGATCTGTGTATTAGTTTTAAATGAATTTCTTTAATTAAAATTTGTATCTATTTCTGCAAATGATTCTAGAGAAAATACTATAATAAATGTTAATTTTTCAATTAACATTTTAGTCACAAGTTAATCTTGAATGTTCTAAATACTTAACTTATTGTTAATCAATTTTAATTGATCAATGGTAATTTGAGTGGATAAGTTATTAAATCTCTTTCATGTTTTTGTTAAAGTGATGGACACACTTATCTGTTTTTCCAAATCAAGTTAATTTGCAATCAAACAACACATATCCTTAGTATGGCTTCAATTTAGCTTAAGTTTCTTTTCTAGGTAGATCTATAGTTTTCCAGATATCCAATACCTCATTTTCCTTCATAGGAAGACTAATCCCTTTGGAACAAAAATCAATGACTCAAAGAGTTCCAATGAAGGCCGAATATCTGTGGGTGTCAACCACACCAAAAAACTCAAGGATAGGGTAATACTTGTGTAGGATTATCTGAATCCTTTAGTTGGGTTTTCATCCCATGTTGCTTTCCTTGGATACGTTTCCAGCACCTACTCAACCGAGGCATCAATAGGGCCTTAGATTTTTCATTAGCTCATTGCAACATTTCATGTGCTTGATTCTGTATGTTGTAGATTTGATCTCTGAAATTTAATGCTTTCTTCACTTCTCTTTTTTTGAATTCGGTGTCATTCGACTGTGTCGAGGAATTGATCAAGTCGATAGGTGCTAAGGGTTGAAATCCTTAACAGATCTCAAATGGACTCTTTCCCGTAGAACTGTGTTGATCACAATTGTATCTGTGATGTATGTATGGAAGATTTCCATCCCATGTTCGACGATGCTTTTGGTTGTACATGCGAAGCAGTTGTACTACCAAGTGATTTACAACTTCCTCCTGTCCGTTTTTCTTCGGATGAAAGGCTGTCGACAAAGAAAGTCTCATGTCGAGTTTTTTCTAGAGATTTTTCCAAATGGTGTTAACAAGCATAGCATCTCTATCGGAAAAAATGGCCGTTAGGAGGCCAAAATGTTTCCACACATGTTCGAAGAAGAGATGAGAAGTATGTTGTGCTGTCATAGTCTTCTTGCATGGTATAAGTATAGCCATCTTGGAAAATATGTAGATGCATCATGTTGATGTTTGGTATTAGGATATCTCGTTAAGTATTCCATATAAATAGATTCCCATGGTCGACTAGGAACTGGTAAGGGTGTGTACAATCCTTGTCGTCCATTCAACTATTTAGCAATGGAACAAAATATGCATGATCGAACATGCTTGTTGACATCATATTTAAGTGAAGGCAAGTAAAATTACTTTTGGAGGATATTAAGTGTTTTTACGACTTCAAAATGTCTTGTAGTCTTGTTGTAGTGAATGTCCCAAATGATATTCTGCCAGTGCACATTGGTCGGTACACAAAGTTATCCAAGATTCTATAGCAAGGTATCCTTCAGGAAGTAGTCGGTAGTATACATTGTGTCGGTCTGAAGCCGTCGAATAAAATTGTTTCCAAGTAGTGGTGTCATAACCCTGCATACTCATCACTGTGGAAAGTAGGGTAATGGGTGGTTTGGTGAGACAATCGGATGTGTCATTGGCTTTGCCTTTCCAATATTTAATTACCAGTGGAAAATGTTGCGGGTAATTAATCTACTTGAGCTGTCGAGTTATATGTAGTTTTGATTGGGACGTAGTGAACTGCAAATGATCATGGTCAGTGAGGATGACCATTTCCTTTCCAAGAATGTAATGTCTCTATTTCTTAAGAAGTTTCATAATTGCATATAGTTCCTTTTCACACATCAGATATCTTCTAACATTGTTGTTGAAAGTTTCGGAATGAAACGCGACTAGGTGACTTGCCTGGGTGATCACTATGCCGATAGCATAGTCCAATGCGTTCATCTCAATCTCAAAGGGCTGATGCAAATTAGGTAACATAAGTACTGCTATAGTACAAAGCTTTTTTTTGAGTTGTTCAAAAGCTTGTTGTTGTGTCGATGTCCATTTGAAGATAATTTTCCCATTTCCTTTAGTCAACTGATTCAAAGTCCATGCGATATGACTGAAGCCAAGTATGAAGTGTCGATAGAAATTCACCAAACCGAGAAAAATTCTGAGTTCATGAATGTTTTGAGGAATGGGCCAATCTTTGAGGATCTGTAATTTTTCTGGGTCGACATGAATGCTTGCAGAGTCAATTACAAACCCCAAATATTTGATGTTGGTCATCGCAAATGAGCATTTTTCCATGTTCAGATATAGTCATTAGAGGAAATTTGGGGTCTAAAATGGGCCTTATAAGAAAACGTGCCAAAATAAGTTTTTGTGAGTTGGAATTCAAGAACCAATAGAATTTCAATAAAATAAGTCAACCATAATGGTTGAATTAACATATTTGTCATTAAAAAAAATTACTTTTTTTGTTCGTATTTTCGACATATCTCATTGTGTTTTTACTCAAATTTTGATTGGGAGAGCTCGTTGGATGCGGAATTTGATTCCGCATCCAACGAGTACCCACACTGCATACTTTTGACGGACCCCGCTACCCCAAAAATAAGAAATACTTGAAAAAACATGATTTTTCAGGTATTTCTTGTTTTTGGGGTAGCGGGGTCCGTCAAAAGTATGCAGTGTGGGTACTCGTTGGATGCGGAATCAAATTTCACATCCAACGAGATCTCTTGATCAAAATTTGAGTAAAACAACAGGGAGATATGTCGAAAATACAAACACAAAAAGTAGTTTTTTTATTTCTTCCTCCAAAATTAATCAATATTATTTTATTATTTTAACTATTATTTTATTATTTTCCTTAGGAGGCCCATTTTAGACCCCAAAATTCCTCTAATGCTATGTTGTTGGACAGTGTCAAATACTTGTTGAAGTTGTTTCACATGTTCATCCCATGATCGACTGAAAATCAAGATATCCTCAAGATAGATAATGAAACACTTGTTGATGAAAGGTCATAGAAGGTCATCCATACATCTCTTGAAGGTTGTAGGTGCATTGGTTAAGCTGAAAGGCATGACTAACCATTCAAAAAATCCTTCCTTAGTATTGAAAGTCATTTTCCATACATCAGTGGAATCGATCATAATTTGATAATATCTCGACCTGAGATCGAGCTTCATAAAGAACTTAGCACCTTTTAGACAGTCGATGAATTTGTCTATCCTTGGACGAGGGTAGCTATTCTTTACTGAAATTTTGTGGAGAGCCCTATAGTTGATGCACATGCGCCAAGTCTTGTTTTTCTTTGGAACTAGGACGACTAGAATTACACAAGGAGAGTAGTTGGGGCAGATGTGACTTTTGCTGATCAAATCTTGGATTTGTATATGAATCTCTTCATTCTTGAGAATGGATCTTCTATAAATATATGTATTATCTAATAAAGAAACAGGAACAAGTTCAATGGAATGTTTTACCTGACAGTGCAAAGGTACTATGTTCGTCTCTTGAAATATGTTCTAGTATTCCTCAAGAATGTGGTCGATCTGTTGCTGTTGTTGGGAGTTGCGTTGGTTGATGAGTCGACTTGTTGCTATAGTGTTCCTGGAATGTTGAGGCTTTATCATAATTAATGCAAACTTTTGAACATGGTTGATAAGCTTCTTTGATTGTGTGGCATTTATCATAGCAACCAGTGATGTGGGTTGTCGCTCTAGTATGTTGTACCATTGATTCTAAATTTTGACAATCACCTTCCGAGGCCATGACTGATATGCACCATCTTGATCCCATCAGTAAGGTTTCCAAAATAAGGCGTCGTCTACAGAAAGCGGTGCCATGTCACATAGTACTTCATCTTCAAAAGGATTGATAATTAGGTGAGCCTACATTGGCGTGTGATTCTTAGTTCTTGTCCATCCTTCATCCAGTTGATATTATAAGGTTGAGGATGTGGAGTGATGACAAGACCTAATTTCTTCACAAGATATTTAGAAACAAATTTATTTTGGCTACCATTATCAACAATCAGATGTAATGGATTTTTATGAACCTATATCCATGTATGGAATACACACTCTTGTTCCTCCTCATAAATGATAGTATAGGTTTTCGGAGTGGTCGAAGTCGAAGCCAAGAGGGTTTATGCATATGGATCAGATTATACCAAGGTAATGTCGGACAAGTCAGGTGTCGACAATTTTTCCAAAAATGTCTTCCAATCTTTCCATTCTGACCTATCATGCCATGCTGAATTGTGATAATCACACTGTTTCCTGGTAGGATCTTGTTTGTTGCGATCATTCTTGTCTTTCTAAAAATTATTCTTGTGATGATCGAGCTTTGGCAGAGTCAGATGAGAAGGGTATTTAAACTTATCAGAGACAACAGGTGACTTTTTGTCGAATGTTTAACTTGTTTGCTTGTTTTTGAAACATGCTTTTCCTTTTTGTTTAGCTTCAATCTTGCTGGCGTAATGAAATGAATCTGTAAGCATACTAACAGTCAAAAACTCCATTTATTGCTAAATGTACGGGGATAATCCATTGACGTACTTCAGGACAACAATTTCTCTTCTTCTTGGATTCCAAGTCTAGCCATGATTCGATAGAATTCATTGGTGTAAATCTATACGGACTGGTCTTTCTATTTCCTTAACTACTACCACTTCTTATACTGTTGTTCAATATATTTGGGTGTGTAGAACGCCTTTCGGACATGTTTCACAAATTTTATTGACGTGTCTATGGGGCCACCTTATTTTTCCATTTTTGTCAATAAATTTTCCCACCATCAGTGTATGGAGGTTGACATCTTCAAGGATGCAATGGTAATATTTTCCACTTCAAAGAATTGATTCATAGAGTAGTATGATTCTAGTTGTTGTTCCCAATTATCGATGGATTCTGTGTCAATCTTGCCTTCAATATTCGGTATGTCCAGATTCATTTGCACTTTGAAGGGGATTATTTTATCGGAGTGAGGTCATGTCGAGGATTCTATGGAATTCGAAGTGAATCGCATGAGAATCTCACTGAACTAGGGGAAAATTTTGGTTCGATTTCAAGCCAGCGCTTTTTCTATGAGTTCCTTTGTCTCATCAGTTGCATCTCTATTTTATGCTTCTTCAACCATATTTTCTGAAGTCGAAGGAAGTGTCTGCTTGTGTTGCTGAGTTTGTGAGCGTGTTTGAATAGGATTAAGTTAAATAAATTTGAGGGAAGTTTTGATGTAACTTAATCTCTAAACAAGATCAAGCTTTGATGACAATGATCCAGGTCGTTCCTAGGTGCAAGCTGCGAACAACAGTCGACTGAATGAGTCGAGCACTGTTATGGTGGAAGAACAGAAAAAAAACAAGTAAATAAGGAAACACACGATATCAAAAAAATGTATGTGCATAGACAATATGCAAGAATTCTAATCAATTCTATTATTACTTCTTATCTGTGAAGGTTGGTTATTTGTTACAATAATGTACATGTTTATATATAATGTTGAGATGCGTGGGTGACTACCTATTACATTTAGTTACAAGAATTTATAAAGGCTCAAAATTTCAATTGTCACAAATGAATGGAAGATAGATATATTATGTCGATGTTCGACAGTTGTCGGTGCCAATAAGGAATTCCAAGATGTTGTATCTCGAGCATAAAACCTGTCGAGGTTTGTCACGATCAATTGGGTCGAGGTTCAGACTTGTCAAAGTCAATATTGAACCTGTCGAAGCAGCCAAAGTAGTCTAAGTATTCAAAGTGTTAGACTTTTTAAAAGTTTGAAAACATGCCAACTACTTGTTGGATCAATGATAAACCCTCATAGGTGAATAAAGCAGTTTCCTAATTAGACCAAGATTTCACGTATTAACTATTAATCTTGTATATTGATCAAGGAACAAAGTATCAATCTCATCAAAGATTAATCAACAAATAACTCATGAAATGGTGTAATTGGTCTGCAGAAATAGTAGCCGCTCTATATTCACATCAAGAATGAATGATTACAATTACAATGTCAGGCTACAAGCATGAATGAAGAGACAATTCGAATTCCTTAGGAGGTCATTCGAATTTAATGAGTGAGTATAGCTTAACTGACTGTAAGCCATGGTTCACACTCAGTTAACCACTGATCAAAACCCAAATTTACTCAAATAACCCTAACTGAAGTTGGAGTGCAATAAATGACTGAGTCTGAACTGAAAGAGATCAGACACATGTCACAGCTAACCAACCATCAAGAGGTAGTCCTAAACTGACTTCAATGAACCCCAATGAGGTTAACTGAAGTTGAACTGCACATCAGAAGTTGGTGGAGGTGCTCCTGTTGACTCCAGTTCATTAAATAATCATTAAATAATATATTTAATGAGAGGAGGCACCTTAACTGACCTGTTTAACTGATTGTAACCACCAGTTAGCAATTAGGTGCATTAATATCACTGAGATCACCCCTAGAGTGCTCCAGTTAGCCTCCCTGAATGTAGGAGAAGGATAAGTTAGCCTCCTTTACTGAAGGTAGGCGTGGGTGATACTGGATGATGACATTTAATGCTCCACTGATGTCAATTAATGTCAATAATACTTAGGATAGTGGTTTAACTAGGCCAATTTGACCAAAAAGAGTGTGTATGGTGGTAAATGTCTCCAACATTAACTAAGGAGTGAGTGAGTGATGATGTGTAAAGGAAAATATTGCTAATCATGGAATATGGAGAGAAAATCATGGATGATGGGTTGACAACAAAAGATACCAGTTTCCTAGTTAACTAGCTTTACCATATCCAAAAAAAAGATGGATAAAAACATAATAAGGAAGAATCTGCAGGAAAGCGCAAATACTAATTCTGGGAGTCAATAAAGTGGTCAATATCAACCCAGAATCATAAATAAATCATTATTGGGGTATATATGGAAAGTGTTTACTTTGTAGTGCAAGTGAATGCCAACTACCTAGGCTAGTGGGTTGGAAATTAATCAAAATTTATTAATTATTTTATCCTAAGTTGTGAGTGGGTTTATAATATTCCAACACCCCTTTTAAGTCTGAATTTACGATGATATATTTGAAATAATCAGAAATATATATGCATATAGGGCCCAACAACAAGGCTATGGACACCCTTTTACAATTTATCTTGTCCAAATAATTGAGGAAAGAGGCAAAACCACAAGGGGAAAATTCTCCCTCAAGAAAGGGCATGAAAGGAAAACCAAAAATTTATTGCTTTGCCAAAATAAATGTTTATGTCTAGTGGAATCTCATTCTTGGAAAGAAGAGAAATCTGTTCACCTAGATAAAAAAACATAAACAACTGGAAGATGGAAACTGGGATCTTGTAAAACAACTGAGATCCAATGATGTGAATAAGCATGACTAAAAGATCTTGAGGGAACTTGTAATAATCTCCAAGATGATGTGATGACGTGAAACTCAAACCAATAGATATGAAATCAACTCCAATAGGTGAAATAAGTGTCCAAGCGGATGTATGAGGTCTTCAACTTTATTTACACAGAGAGGATGTTTGCAAGTGATCATGTAGGAACAAAGAGAAGACATAGGATCAAAGAGTGTTAATGAAAGGGATCCAAGGGTTGATATAGCTTACAAATAATCCAAAATAGTACATATCAAAAAATCAGTAGACTCATGGGAATATACTGGTAAATGATCCTTTGTGGTAGAAGTATGAAAGGAGGAATGAGGGAGATGTTCAAAATATTCAAGGAGGCTCTAAGAATGAGTGCCAAGAAAAAGGAGGAGTTGCAGAAGTGCATGGGATCAAGTATGGTGAGTGGTATGACACAAATATGACTTGATCTAGCTAAGAAAGCATCCAGGTAGACACTGAGTTACACCATCAAGAAGAGAGGTATGCACAAAGTGTGAAGGATCTAGCATATGGATATCAGAATCCATGATAGAAGACATAGAGAACACTAAATGTGTGAGAAAATCACTAACAATGGAAATTGCAGCTCCATTGGTCACTTATTCATTATTAGCACCATAAGAATATGAATCAATATCTTCAACTTCAAGAGATATAGAAAAAGATGGCTCTTCAATATTTGCTTCTTAATTGAAAGAGGAAGCATTCGAATCAAGAAAAATCGTAGTAACAGGAAGTGTATGAGAGACTTCTTCATCATGATCAACTTCATCAGAGACTATAGAGGTCGAAATATATTGAGGGGGAGAAATCATTGAGGATCTAGATGCAATCTCCGAAAATATAGAAGAATCCTCATTGTGATTGCCCAAAACTCTATCCAATGTTTTTCAGATATCCTTCGGGTATCTAGCAGAATCCATAAGGTAGCGCATGCTTGGATAAATAGCTAGACATACAGCTCCAAACACTCTATCACAGTCATTCCTCCAGTCACTTATATCTTGATAACACTCTTCACTAGCTCCAGTAGATATCTCATACAGATTTTGTCTCTTTAGAGATGAAATCATCTTCAATTTCCACTCTAAATAGCTTGTGAATGGTGCAAGAAGAGGTACCAATACTCTCAAATCCATTCGAAGTTGTACCTGCAAATATGAAAAGAAGGATTAATTAATGAGATCTCAAAGCTCTGATGTCATGTAGAGATTTGATTGCCTGAGCTCTAATACCATGTTGGAATTCTAAAGTGTTTATGGTGAGAAGAATTATATAAACAAGCTAAGGATCTAGGCACACAATTAACCTTAGAGATAATTGCAAAGAATTAACTTAAGGATAGAAGAAGAATAATCATGAACACACATTAATGAATGATAAATAAATTATAATTGATATTATTACATAGGTAATACATCGTTATAAAGGAAAATAGAGTTTCTAGGAGACAACTCATGCTATCTCATAAAGTAGGCTTACTAAATATGATAAACCCCCATAGGTGAATAAAGCAATTTCATAATAAGACCAAGAGCTAAATAATTAGATAAGGAATAAGTGAGTGATGATGTCTAGAGGAAAATATTGCTAATCATGGAATATGGAGAGAAAATCATGGAGGATGGGTTGGAAACAAAAGATATGAGTTTCCTAGTTAACTGGATTTACCTTATCCACAAAAAAGTTGGCTAAAAGAAGAATAAGGAAGAACATGTAGGAAAATGTAGTTAATAATTTTGGGAGTCAATAAAGTGGTAAATATAGACCTAGAATTAGAGCTAAAGCATTTATGGGGTATAGATGGCAAGTGTTGAATTTGTAGTGCAAGTGGATGCCAACTATCTAGGCTAGCGGGTAGGAAATTAATCAAAATTGATTAATTATTTTATCCTAAGTTGTGAGTGGGTTCATAATATTCCAACACCCCCTTAAAGTCTAACTTTATGACGACATATCTGAAATAATAAGAAATTGTTAGTTTTTCAACATTTAAGCTAGCATTATGTTAAGATCTTTTCACTGAGAGAATAACAAGCACAGCAATCACATAATCACATCACAAGAGACAAGAGACACAAAGCTTTTAGGAGGGGAAACCATAAATGGAGAAAACCCCTCAACTTCCTCTAAGATAGTATCACCACAAGATGTGATCCCAAAACAGTAAGATGACCTCCCAACACAATAGCAGCCTTCTGTCTTCTATCAAGCCAAAGATTTCCTTCTCCAAAGGTGCGCCACACTTGAGAGAGCAAGAGAGTTAAGTCACAAGTGATAAATAGAGAGACTCTCACTCTCTATTTATATTCTTCTGTTGACTTGAAGTGCACTCAACCATGTAGGCTTAACTTATAATTAATTACTTGAGCCTACACCTTAATTAATGTATAATAACCCAAGTGCCCCTTAAACTGTGGGGACTTACCTAATGACTTGATATGACTTGTTTACATTATTAATCCTCCCGATCGGAACATCAGGGCATGACCACATGACTCAAATACATAATAGAAACATCCCGGAATAAACATCGGGTTATAATATATAAAATACATATAAGAATACATTCCAAAGTTACATATACATCAACACTCCCTCTTAACTAGGAAGGTATTCTTTCGACACAATTTTCAGCACTGGTCTTCTTCTCTGTATCACTGGATCATGTTTGTCTTCAAGTCATCTTCATCTTCAAGTCATCTTCGTCTTCAAGTCATCTGGATCTGGATCATCTCTCGATCTGGATCATCATAAAATGTCATCACTGGATCTAGATCATCACTCGATCTGGATCATCTCTCTGGACAGGATCTGGATCATCACTCGATCTGGATCTCTACTGCTGGATCTAGATCATCACTCGATCTGGATCTCTTGGAGTCATCATAACTAGATCTGGATCATAGCTCGATCTAGATCTCCACTGGTCATCATCATGTGTGTACTATCTCGTCATAGGAAGTTCTACAGAGCCAGCCCTATTTCATGCTGGTTGTAGGCCTACTCTCATGTAGGTCTTCGCCCAGCACTTACATCTGACCTGCTCATCAGAAAGGCACGCCCAGCACTCACATCTAATCATGTAGTAAACTACAATCCCATCAGAAAGGCCCAGCACTCATAGGACATCACATCACTAACATCTGTGAAATGGCTCAGCACTTATATTCACCAGCATGGTAGGACACACCTACTACCATCTGTGAAATGGCTCTGCACTTATATCTGACCTACTCGTCAGAAAGGCACAATCCCATCCAGGCTGGAACCACATCCTACCACACTGATGAAGGAACCCTA
>LPNX010689364.1:340931-359346 GCA_001517045.1 Pseudotsuga menziesii | reverse complement strand
TGACTTGTTTACATTATTAATCCTCCCGATCGGAACATCGGGGCATGACCACATGAATCAAATACATAATAGAAACATCCCGGAATAAACATCGGGTTATAATATATAAAATACATATAAGAATACATTCCGAAGTTACATATACATCAACAGAAATATAGATGCATATAGGGCCCAACAATAAGGTTATGGTCTAGGATGTTATGATACTATCAAGGCAGTTTCTCTTATATTTGGTGCGGCTAGGGTTTGGCTGCTCAATATCTGACGCTCACTGGCCCCTAATGGGCCCCTCGTGGGCGTTCTTCCTCTGAATTCCCTATTCGACAGGTTTGAAAGGTCTCATGCATTCATGGGCTCGTCCGTCGTGTGATTCCTGAGCAGCGGCCGGACATGCCGGCCGATGGAGAGTGGCCCCCTCCAGGCCCCAATGCTGAGATCATAGCCTTCAAAGATTTAATCACAGGAATATCTAAGCTTCTGCCCCAGTCTACAATCCTCAAATTCGTAAAGAGGCTTGATGAGGTTCCTATCATTGATCTTCCCCCCTTACATCCCATGTAGGTTGCCATCTCGCTAGCAGATCGGGCATTAGTGGGCTAGTTTACAGGTCTCTGGCCCTCTCCTAATACTACAGATAATTGGATTAAAAAAAACTGGAGACCCCTCATCTCGAACAGCATCACATGCTACGCAGTCGGTAGGGTTTTTTTTCTCTTTGAATTTATTGCTAAAGAAGATCGAGATCTGATTTTTTGAAGCGGACCATACTTCATGGGTCCACAGGGATTATACTTGAACAGATGGAACCTATATTTCAATCCTACCATCGATGTCCCTAAAGCAGTCCCGGTTTGGGTTCGCCTCCCAAACCTCTCGATCCACTGCTGGACTGCTTCCTCCTTGCAAGCCATTGGAAACAAGATGGGAAAGTATATTGATAAGGCTCACCCTAAAGACAATTACTCTTGTGCTCACATTTGCGTTGAAGTAGATCTAGAAGCAGGGTTTCCTGAAGAAATTAAATTGCTTATAGGTGAATGGCACCATTTTCAAAAACTGGATTATGAACAACTGCCTTTCAAGTACTGTCACTGCCATGAATATGGCCACTTCCAAAAAATCTATCCCAAGAAACCTTCTGACTCTGAAAAAGATCTTGAAGAAGGATGGATCCAGGAAAAAAGATCAAAACCTAATCCAAGGTTGCCTCCTAAAAAAGCTGACAACCCCAGACCAGTTAAAACTTCAGTCGCATTTCTAATCCCAATCTTGACCCTGTTGCAAATGATGCCCCTCCGATCACTGAGGAATCCCCAGAGACAGAAGAAGAAGACCCTGTAAGCCCAATATAGGACCCTCCCAACCCCATGCCCCTATGAAATAATCAGGAGGGGAATATCCCCCCAGCATCTCTGATTTAATCCTCTGAGGAGAAAATGTCGGAAAATGAAGAAGGAGAAATTCATCTCCAACCCTCTCCCTCAAAAAAGGAAGGAAAATAGGGGCGAAAAATGGATAAGGAGAGAAGAGAAGAAGCCACCTACAAGGATAAGCTACTGGGCCCACAAGTCACTCTTGAAACCATGCTAGGCTCTAGAAATATGAGACATAAAGGGCAGCCCAAAGGGGCTACCAAAGCCCAAAAAGGTAAGTAATGAAGATTGTCTCCTGGAATTGCAGAGGTCTAGGAAGAAAAAAAAAGATGGAGTCTATGAAAGACCTTATTTGCACTGCTAGTCTAGACATCCTTCTGATCCAGGAGAGAAAAATGGAGGAGGCCTGCTTAATTCAGTCAACCCCTTTCTTTTGGAAGTTTAGTGAAGGCCTTGCGGCCAACGCTAGAGGCGCCTCTGGGGAACTTGGTACCCTCTGGAGAAAAGATGCTTTGATCTTATTTCATCTGTTTCAAACACCCACTGGATCCTGTCCATTCTCCTTCATAAAGACTCTGGTATTCAGCTAAGCCTTTTCAATATCTATGTTCCTATACTTTATATGGAAAAAAAAATCCTGCTGGCAGAGTATCCACGATAGTCTCTCCTCCCAAAACCTGGATAACATCATTCTTGTCGGGGATCTAAATATTATGCTGAGTGTCAAGGAAAAAGAAGGGGGTTCTATTGTTAGAGATCCTCTTCATGAAATGATGGAGGATATTATGAGCAACTAGGATCTCGAGGACATCAAACCCACCCGAGGCAACTTCACCTGGAAAAATTGCAGAATAGGGCCAGGCCACATTGCCACTAGATTGGATCGATTTCTCATCCACCACTCCTTTACTGACTCTGGTTTTAGATCTGATTCCAAGATCCTCTCATTCAGCATGTCTGATCACAAGCCGATCCTGCTAGATCTCACAAAAGAAAAAAACCTTGGCCCCATCCCCTTTAGGTTTAGCCCTTGTTGGATCTACCAAGAAGGATTCATGGACCTGGTAGCCTCGAGTTGGGATGTCCCTATTTCTTGTACCCCCTTCTTTGTCTGGGAATAAAAATTAAGAAGACTCAAAAAAGATCTCAAACTTTGGGCCAAGTCCCTCCAGTCCCTCTCCGCAGCTTGGATGGAAGCACAAGTCAATCTGGAAAACCACCAACTCTCCCTGTAAGCGTTTCCCCCAGATCTTTCCTATCTGGAAAAAGAAGCTACCTTACACCAATCCCTCCACGTGTCCTATAGGTTAGAAGAAGAAAATATCAGATAGAAATCTAGGTGTTTATGGTTAAAAGCTGGAGATTAGAACACAAGCTTCTTCCATAAACATGCAGAGGGGCAAAAATATTTCAAAATGGTCAAAGAAGTCCAGGTCCATGGCCAAGCTACCAAATACTTCAAAGAAATCAAGCAGGTAGCACATGATCACTTCCAACGAGTCTACTCCGAAGAAGGCCCTTTCATGGGTTCTCCCATTCTAGATTTTGTTCCCTCTCGAATCCATGAATCCAAAAATCGAAAGCTGATAGCCCCCATCTATAATAAAGAAATAAAAAAGGATTTAGCATCCATGAAACCTGATAAAGCACCAGGTCTGGATGGTTTAACTGCTAACTTCCTCAAATCCTGCTAGAAGATAGTAAAAAAAGACCTAGTTAGAATGGTCCGCAAATCTCAAAACTGTAACAAGATTAGAGGGAGCACAAACTTAGCTTTCCTCACGCTTATTCGAAAAGAAAAGGGGGCCACCTCCTTCGACAGATTCAGGCCCATCTCTCTTTGCAACATTGGCTACAAAATCATCACCAAGGTCATCGCCAACAGGATTAAAGAAGTGCTACCTTCCATCATTCCTGAAAATCAAGGAGGCTTCATTCAAGGAAGGAAAATTGCAGATAACATCTTTCTGGTTCAAGAGGCGATCCATTCCAGCATCACCCATTGGGAAAAAGGTATGGTTATCAAGATTGACCTTGCAAATTCCTTTGATAGAGTAAACTATGACTTTCTCTTTCAGGTCATGCTTCGTTTTGGCTTTGACCGTGGGTTTGTTCGATGGATCCAATCTTGTATCAAATCCCCGTGGATAGCCCCGTTAGTAAATGGACGTGCTACTAAATTATTCAAAGCCTCCCATGGAATCCATCAAGGCTTCCCTCTCTCTCCCTTGCTCTATCTTATCGAAGCCTCTATCCTCAGTTTCCATCTTGATAGTTGCCAACAAAATAATGAGCTTCTTGGGCTTCGTATTTCCCGTGGGGTCAAGAATGTAAATCATGCCCAGTTTGCTGATGAGATTATCCTTCTTGGAGGTACGAGCATGATATCGACAAGAATTTTCAAAAGAGAGCTTGACATGTACCAAGAAGCCTCAGGTATCCTCTTAAACTATAACAAAAGCCATATTTTTTCCTGGAACTGCTCTCCCAGGGACCTCGCCGACATTAGCAAAATCCTTGGCATCAAAGGGACCTCCCAATGGTCCAATTTCAAATACCTTGGGGTCCCCATCTTTAAATCCACCCCAAAAGCTTCCTCCTGGCTTCCCCTTATTGAAAAAATCAAGCATAGGATTAACACTTGGGGAGGAACCTGGTTGAACCCAGCTGGTAAAGTCATACTCATCAAGTCGGTTCTCTCCAGCATCCTAATCTATCAAAGCTCCATCCTATTGGCCCCTAGAGAAATCCTCAACAACATTGAGGCTCTTCTCAAAAACTTCTTGTGGAAGGGAAGAAAGCACAATGAGAACAAGCTCCACTTGGTCAACTCGGAGATAGCCACCAAACCTTGGCGAAATGGGGGACTGCAGATTTGAAAAATAGCCCTCCAAAATATTGCTCTGGGAGCTAAGCAGCTCTGGAACATCATCTCGGGAAAACCCTCGTGGTGTAAAATTTCCCTCTGGAAAAAATACTTCTCAAACAGTCGCCTCCGATGCCTTGATCACCCTCTTGCAACCAGAAAAGGATCCACAATTCTTGCCATCCTCCTTAAATCCCTCCCCTTCTTCTTGACCAAGTTAACATGGATCCCCGGTAATGGAAAACAAATCAAGATCTGGGGGGATTCGATCATGGGAAACACCCCTTTGGATCAGTCTCGCGGCCTGCAAGAACTCAAAACCCATCTGCTCAACATTAACATCACCACCATTTGGGATATCTTGGTTTGGAACCAAGATGGCTCCTGGAAGGACTGGAATATCCCCTGTCCTCTTCAAATGAATGGTGCAAAGAGACAGCTTCTCCAAATGTTAAAAGGTAAATCCCCCACCGCCAGCCATATCAAAGACTCCAGAGGTTGGGGAAACATATCGGCAAGTACATTACAGCTTCTGGCTACCACCTTCTTGCAGAAACAATGAACCATGACAACACCGACCTTTGGAAGAGCATATGGGCTGCAAAAAGTCTCCCTAAAATCAACTTTTTCACTTGGACGACTCTTCATGATAAAATTATTATAGGGGCTAATCTCCAGAGAAAAGGGTGGGAAGGTCCCACGCGTTTGCCCTTTTGCCTCTCCCATGAAGAAAACACAGAGCACATTCTTATCTCTTGTGAGTATGCCCAAAGTGTCTGGAAAATGTCTTTGCCTGAACAAGCTGAACTCCCAGCTGGAAACCCTCAGACCCTTTTTCTTCGCTGGGCCTCAAAAACTCCTTTCAGTCTCAAGTCAAAAAGCACCGAAGCAAGCTGGATGGCACTCCCCAAGATTGTCATCTGGAAAATCTAGTTGGAAAGAAATGCTCGCATCTTCAGAGAGAAATATGAAAGGGCTAACCAAGTGGCAGCCAAAATCCTTGGTCTACTGGGAGAATTCCTCTCTTAGATTTGGAGGGTGCCTTGTGCCAACCCCGTCTCGGATGCTTGGCTAAGCAGGCTTGATCCCAAGCCTCCCTTGATTCCCCCGGTTCCAAAAAAGAAAATGTGGGAAATAAGGCTGATGCATGATGATCTCAATTTGTGGCTTCACTCTACTAATAGGAGAGCATTGTTCACCAACGACGGTTCCAAAGGAAATCTCGGGCTGGCAGGGGGGGGCGAAGTTTTCTTCACTCTGGAAGGATCAATGGAGTTCAAGTTCTCTTGGGGACTGGGCATCGACACCAACAATATGGATGAAGCGTTGGCCCTTTGGCAAGGATTGAGGAAAGCCGAGGAATTGGGAATCACCAAGAAAATAGTTATTGGGGACTCCAGAGTTGTCATCCGTGCGCTGGCTAAAAATATTTTTCCAACTCAATTGGGTCTGAGGCATCTTCTCCGCAAGATAGTGGTGCAAGCCTCTCTCTTTACCAAGATTGATTTCTATCACGTTTTATGGGAAAGCAACTCCCATGCTGACCTTGAGGCAAATAAAGGGGCATCCCTTAGCCCCAGGGAGTTAATCTTAAATGGCCAAGGATCCTTCTACCCCCCCCATAGGACCAGGGGCTTAACATGGGCCACCCTCCTCGCTCCTCCGTGGGACCTCCCCCCTTGTTCTTCCACGTGCTGGTGGGCTGCTGTGACGCCTGGCATGCGGTGTTCACATGGCCATGCATGGGGTTGTATTGTTATCCCTCTTGCCAGTCCCTTTACTCACCGTGACATTATGCATTCCTACTCGAACGCACAGAGCTCCGTCTCGCATTTAAATGGAAACATAACAGGTGACCGCAGGTTCATTGTTGAGAGGATGCGCTGGTTTATTGGAGACTATGGAGTTGGGGCTCTCACATGAGGTGAAACCTGCTACAGTCTTGTTAAAGGAGGATGTAACGTTTGGTTTCATGGGTGAATTTATCCACGCATATGAAACCTTGATGAATTCTGGTATGAAGGTCATGTTGAATCACTTGGGCATTTGCTGGATTCATGGTATGCTGGGATATGAAGTGACACCGGACACTGCGTCGACGAAGGTTATAAAGAACTGGAATGCAAAGGTCCGAGGAATTATTACTGTGCTAATTGATTGGGTGCTTTATCGTCAAATTTCTTGGAGACTGCTGGTTTACAGAATGGAAGCAGATTCCTCTTCTGCGAGTGCACCGGTTCCATCCTTAGTGGATAAAAAATTCAAGGAAGTAAAGAAGGAACTCATTTCACCGCAATCCTAGGTGAATGCGATGGATTATGAAGGCAGACGGCATTTGGATCATGTCAGTAAGGATTTGGTCTTTCTTAGGAAGAAAATTAAAAGGAAGTTCAAGTGAACAGAGCACTCACTCTCCAGGCAACTTGTCGAGCTAGAACTCAAGGTGGACAAGCTCGCACTCAAATTCATCAAGCATGAATAAAATGGTATGTCATCTAGTTCGGAAGGTTGATTTTTGATTTCTCATTTGGGTTCGCCATCCTGCTCATCTGATCTGGCTCCCCAAGTCCATGCAGGTTTCTGTTTCTGTTTATAATTTTATTAGGCATTTATCTATCTTCGACTTTCAGTTAAAAACTATGATTAGTCTATAGATTGTTGGATTGCCGCTACCATAAGGGAATTTTTGGGAGGTTTACATCTTTCCCGCTTCCTCAAGGGCACTTTGTTGGTTTTTTGTTTCTGCCGCTTCCTCAAGGGAAACAATTTAGGTAACTAGCTACTGCTTCAGTGAAATCATTTTGTAATCTAGTTCTGTAGGTGGTTACACCACCTCCCTATATATAATATATCCGCTTTTGTCTAAAAAAGAAATAAGGTTATGGTCACTCTTTTATAATTTATCTTGTCCAAAGAACTGAGGAAAGAGGAAAAACCACATGGGGAAAATCCTCCCTCAAGAAAGGAAATGAAAGGAAAACCAAAAATGTTGAACTGATCATCTTGCTGCTGCTCCAAACTAATTTTTTATGTATGGAGGAATATTCTTCTTGGGAAGAAGATAAATCTTCAAACCTGGGTAAAAAACATAAACAAATGTTGGATGGAAACTAGGACCTTGTAAAAAAACTAAGATCCAATGATGAGTAAGCATGACTGAAGATCTTGAGAGTTGTAATCAGCTCAAAGATGATGTCATGACTTGAAATTCGAACCAATAGAGATGAAATCATCTCCAGATAGGTGAAATAAGTGTCCAAGCAAATGTATTAGGTCTCCAACTTCATTTACATAGAGAGGATGTGTGCAAGTGATCATGTAGGAACACAGAGAAGCAGTAGGATCAAAGAGTGTGAATGCAAGGGCTTTATGGGTTGATCTAGCTTCCAAAAAATCCAAAATAACAAAAATCAGCACATTAGTAGGCTCATGGAAATATACTGGTAAAGAATCCTATGTGGTATAAGTATGAAAGGATTAAGGAATGAGATGTTCAAAATATTCAAGGAGGATCTGAGAATGAGTGCAAAGAAAAAAGGAGGAGTTGTAGAAGTGCATGGGATAAAGTATGGTGAGTGGTATGAAAAAAATAGGACTTAATCTAGCTACGAAATCATCTAGGAAGACACTAAGTTTTGCACCATCAAGAAGAGAGGTATGCACAAAGTGTGAAGGATCTGGCATATGGATCTCAGAATCCATGATAGAATACATAAACAACACTAAATGTGTGAGAGAATCACCAACAATGGAAATGTAAGCTCCATTAGTCACTTGTTCTTCATTATTAGCATCATAAGAAGACAAATCAATATCTTCAACTTAAAGAGATATAGAAAAACTGGTTCTTCAATATTTTCTTCTTGATTGAAAGAGAAAGCATTTGAATTAAGAGAAATGATAGGAACATGAACTGTATGAGAGACTTCTTCATCATGATAAAATTCATTAGAGATTGTAGAGTTCAAGATAACTTGAGAGAGAGAAATCATTGAGGAGCTAGATACGCTCTCCAAATAGCTAGAGGAATCCTCATTGGGCTTTCCAAAAACTCTATCCAATGTTGTCCAGAGATCCTTTGGGTATGTATCAGAATCAATAAGGTAGCGCATGATTGGAGAAATATCTAGACATGTATCTCTAAACACCTTATCACAGTCATTCAACCAGTCACTTAGCTCTTCATAAGACTCTTCACTAGCTCCAATAGATATCTCATAGAGATTTTTTTCTCTTTAGAGATGAAATCATCTTCAATTTCCACTATGAATAGCTCATGAATGGAGCAAGAAGAGGAATCGATACTCTTGAATCCATTTGAAGTTGTACCTTCAAAATAAACCTTCAAATTTGTAAAGGAGGATTAATTAATGAGCTCTCAAAACTTTGATGCCATGTAGAGATTTTATATCTTGAGCTCTAATACCATGTTGGAATTCTAAATCCTTGATGGCAACAAGAATTCTATAAACAAGCCAAGGATCTAGGAACACAATTAGACTCACATAGAATTGTAGAGACTTATCATAAGGACAGAAGAAGAAGAATCATTAACACACATTAATGAATGATCAATAAATGATAATTGATATTATTACATAGGTAATACATCCTTATAAAGGAAATTAGAGTTGATAGGAGACAACTCATGCTAGCTCATAAAGAAGGCTTACTAAATATGATAAGCCCCCGTAGGTGAATAAATTTGTATCCTAATAATACCAAGAGCTCACGAATTATCTAAGGAGTGAGTGAGTAATTATGTGTAAAGGAAAATATTGCTAATCATGCAATATGGAGAGAAAATCATGGAGGATGGGTTGGCAACAAAAGATATCATATTCCTAGATAATTAGCTTTACCTTATCCACATAAAAGATGGATAAAGGCAGAATAAGGAAGAATCTGTAGGAAAGCACAATTACTAATTCTAGGAGTCGATAAAGTGGTCAAGATCAACCTATAATGAGAACTAAATAATTCCTGTGGTATAGATTACAAATGTTGACTTTGTAGTGCAAGTGGATGCCAACTATCTAGGATAGTGGGTAGGAAATTTATCAAAATTGATTAATTATTTTATCCTAAGTTGTGAATGGATTTATAATATTCCACCACCCCCCTTTAAGTCTTAATTTATGATGATATCTTTTAAATAATCAGAAGTATATAACAAATATATGGTCACCCTTTTACAATTTATGTTGTCCAAAGAACCGAGGAAAGAGGCAAAACCACATGGGGAAAATCCTCCTTCAATAAAGGACATGAAAGGAACTGCTAGTGTTGTTGTTGATCCAAACTAAACGTTGATGTCTAGAGGAATATTCTTCTTGGGAAGAAGAGAAATATGCTCACCTGGATAAAAAACATAAACAACAGCAGGATGGAAACTGGGACCTTGTAAAACAACTGAGATCCAATGATGCGTAAGCATGACTGAAAGACCTTGAGAGTTGTAATTAGCTCCAAGATGTGATGACTTGAACTTCAGACCAATAGAGATGAAATCAGCTTTAGATAGGTGAAATAAGTGTCCAAGAAAATGCATGAGGTCTCCAACTTCATTTACATAGAGAGGACGTGTGGAAGTGATCATGTAGGAACAAAGAGAAGACATAGGATCAAAGAGTGTGAATGCAAGGGCTCCATGGGTTGATCTAGATTCCAAAGAATCCAAAAGAACACATATCATCACATCAGTATAATCATGGGAATATACTAGTAAATAATCCTCAGTGGTAAAAGTATGAAAGGAGGAATGGAGGAGATGTTCAAAATATTCAAAGAGGCTCTAAGAATGAGTGCCAAGAATAAAGGAGGAGTTTTATAAGCAAATTTGATCAATTATAGTGAGTGGTTTGACACAAATATGAGTTTATTTATATAATAAAACATCCAGGAAGACACTGATTTGCGCACCCTCTTGAAGAGAGGTATGCAAAAAGTTTGAAGGATATGGCATATGGATCTTAGAATCCATGATAGAAGACATAGAGAACACTAAATGAGTGATATAATCACGAACAATGGAAATGGAAGATCCATTAGTCACTTATTATTCATTATTAGAATCATAAGAAGATGAATCAAGATCTTCCATTTCAAGAGATATAGAAAAATATGACTCACCAATATTTGTTTCTTGATTGAAAGAGGAAGCATTCGAATCTAGAAAAATGGTAGTAGCATGAACTGTATGAGAGACTTCTTCATCGTGATCAACTTAATGAGAGAATGTAGAGGCTGAGATATATTTAGAGAGATAAATCATTGAGGAGCTAGATGCACTCTCCAAATATCTAGAATAATCCTCATTATTCTTTCCTAGAATTCCATCCAATGTTGTCTATAGATCCTTTCGGCATGTAGAAAAATCAATAAGGTTGGACATGCTTGGAGAAATAGCTAGACATGTAGCTCCAAATGCTCTATCATATTCATTCATCTAGTCACTTATCTCTTCATAAGCCTCTTCACCGTATCCAATAGATTTATAATAGATATTTTGTCATTAAATGCTAATGTCTGGAGGAATCTTCTTCGTGGGAAGAAGAGAAATCTGCTCACCTGGATCAAAAACATAAACAACTGTAGGATGGAAACTGGGACCTTGTAAAACAACTAAGATCCAATGATTTGTAAGCATGAATCAAAGATATTGATATTTGTAATCAGCTCCAAGGTGATGCAATGACTTAAAATTTGAACTAATAGAGATGAAATCAGCTCCATATATGTGAAATAAGTGTCCAAGCGAATGTACGAGGTCTCCAACTTCTTTTACACAGAGAGGATGTGTGCAAGTGATCATCTAGGAACATAGAGAATCCATGGGATCAAAGAGTGTGAATGCAAGGTCTCCATGGGTTGATCTAGCTTCCAAAGAATACAAAAGAACACATATCATCACATAAGTAGACTCATGGAAATATATTGGTAAATAATCCTCTGTGGTAGAGGTATGAAAGCAGGAAGGAAGGAGATGTTCAAAATATTCAAGGAGGCTCTGAGAATGAGTGCTAAAAAGAAAGGAGGATTTGCATAAGTACATGGGATTAATTATGGTGAGTGGTATGAAACAAATGGGACTTGATCTAGCTATCAAAGCATCCATGAAGTCACTGAGTTGTGGACCATCAAGAAGAGAGGTATGCACAAAGTGTGAAGAATCTGGCATATGGATCTCAGAATCCATGATAGAAGACATAGAGAATGCTAAATGTCTCAGAGAATCACTAACAATGGCAATGGAAACTCAATTAGTCACTTCTTCTTCATTATTAGAATCATAAGAAGATGAATCAATATATTTAACTTCAAGAGATATATAAAAAGATGGATCTTAAATATTTTCTTCTTGATTGAAAGAGGAAGTATTTGAATCAATAAAAATGGTAGCAAGAAGAACTATATGAGAGACTTCTTCATTGTTATCAACTTCATCAGAGACTGTAGAGGATGAGACATATTTAGAGATAAAAATCATTGAGGAGCAAGATGCACTCTCTAAATATATAGAATAATCCTCATTGTACTTGCCCAAAACTCTATCCAATGTTGTTGAGAGATCCTTTGGGTATGTATCAGAACCAATAAGGTAGTACATGGTTGGAGAAATAGCTATACATATATCTCCAAATTCTCTATCAAAGTCATTCATCCGTTCACTTCTCTCTTGATAAGTATCTTCACCAGATCCAATAGATATTTCATAGATATTTTGTCACTTTAGAGATGAAATCATCTTCAATTTTTACTCTGAATAGCTTGTGAATGGAGCAAGAAGAGGAATCGATACTCACGACTCCATTCGAAGTTGTACCTACAAAATAAAGCTTCAAATATGAAAAGGACAATTAATTAATGAGCTCTCAAAGATTTGATGTCATGTAGAGCTTTGATATCCTGAGCTTTGATACCATGTTGGAATTCCAAATCCTTGATGGAAACAATAATTCTATAAACAAGCTAAGGATCTAGGCACACAACTAACCTCACAGAGAATTGCAAAGAATTAGCATAAGGATAATGGGCCATGGGAATCCATCTCCATGAATTACATGTTAGGAATACCTTCAACTAAGCATGGTAATTACTATGTGTTTTTGGTTGTGGATCGCTTCTCTAAGATGGCCATTCAGGTAACTTTCAAGAATAAGATCTTTTTCGAAGGCACTGCTAAGCTCTTCTTTGAGCATGTTTGGGTTCATTTTGGGTTGCACTAGACTATCATTTCAAATCGAGATAGAAATTTCCTGAGCAATTTCTGGTCTTACCTATGGTCATTTATGGATACAAGCTCACCAAATCGAATTTCTTCCACCCATAGACTGAGGGAAACATATAGGTAGTAAACTGGATGATTATGCATATTTTCAGAACGTACAATTCTAAACATCTTTGTACATGGGATAAGAGACTTCCTTATGTCCATCATAGCTATAAGAGACCTCTTCATAGCTCTATCGGTCACATCCATTTTCAGGCGTGCCTTGGTTTCCAAACACTGGCCCCACTTGATGTAGCTCTTCTCATTCCATCCACATAGGAGGAATATTCCCATGGTTAGGTTGAGGATGATAAGGCCACAAGATTTGTTAAATGAATTCAACACATCTGTCAACAGTTCCATGACACTTGGAAAAGGACAATACTAAATACAAGCAATTACATGACCAACAATGGGTTCCACACAAGTTTGAGGTTGGGGATAAGGTTTGGTTGCATTTCTAGAAAGAAAGGCTCACGGGACCCCATCGCAAGCTTTGTCAACTTTGATATGGGCCATACACCATCACTAAGGAAGTTGGTGACAATTCTTTCAAATTAAGTATTTCTCCATTCCTTGGAATGCACCTACTATTCAATATAGAGCTCCTTTGGCCATATTTTGCACCAATGTTGGACACCTCTGAGGTGGCAGAACAATTGACACCTACAAATATTAATACCTACTACATGGAATAAGAAACAGTTTATTATATCTTGTACACATATGTTAAGGGCACCCGCTAGCAGAAGATCTAACTTTACTGAGTTGTCAAAGTAGGGAAACTCCTCCACCAAGGAAAGTGGCTCATCAAGAGTCAAGTTCAGCATAAGTTTCCCCATTTGATGGGGGAACTTAATGCAAAGGAAATAATTGCATATTGATTGGGGACGACTAATCCATATGGGTATAGGTGACCACCCACCTATTCCACTGGCTCAAAACATTTTGGCAATTTTCTTGTAATTTTGTATGGTTTTTCGGGTCCCAAACGTTTGGGGTCATTTTGAGGCCCTAAATGACGTTTTTTGGCAAATCATGGGGGAGGGGTGGTGGAAAAATTGTTTTGAATGGAATACATCTTCCCCCATCAAAAGTTTTAAATATCACATAGACCTTTCCAACGTGCTATTGAGTGCCCAAAATGAAGATCGTTTGAAAACTTTATGATCCCGAGATGTAGACTGGTCAACTAACCACCTTGAGGACACAAAATTTATGATGATTCATCTCCTAGGGTTAGATTTATGTTTTTTTTCCTCTCCAAATATTTATGTTAAAAGGCCCTTCGACCTCCTTTTGTAATTATCTTGTCACGAGTGAGTGTATCCACCACATCACTTCTCAGAGATACAACTACCAGCATTCTAGTTTCTTTTGTTTTATAGTTTGTTTTGTTTCATTCATTTAATAGAATCTTAGTTTGCTATATCACTATCTTTATTTCCATATATCTATGTATGTGAGTATATATATTCTCTTTGATTTCATTCTCACATAAATCTGAATCACCTCTACCATAGACCCCTCATATTTTTTCCTTTCTTAAACAAATCTCTTCAATTTTTTAATATACCTCTCTAAGAAGAACATCCAACAACATGAAACCACCCTGACTAATTCAATATCATCAACTAGCCAAATTATAAGATGAACTTGTAATTCCATGAAACTCATTAGTAATTTCTTCTAAAACATACAAACAATTTCAGCTATCTCTTGATGTCACCACGGAATGCTATCTATTTGAATATCTTTTGATTTGATCCACCATACAAATGCAGATAGTTTAGATATGGCACACCACAAATCCTTAAAAATGTTGTGGTTGACACACCCATGCACAACCAAAGGATAATTACATTACAAAGTGAACACAAAAATTATTTGTGTTTTAACTTGTAGGATAGAAGATAAAAAAATAAATAAAAACATTTTTTTTACATGCGTACCCTTATAAGGTTCATATGGTCATGTGATTTCAAAACCGACATATGTTCATCTACAATGAAATAGTTCCATATACTACATACATATAAACAAGGCTCCTTTATACCCATTATAACTTTCTTTACCAAAGAAATATCTCCTTTCTTCAAAACTCATGGGACATCACCTTCTTTAAACAACCATGGGATATCATCTTCTTTATGGAGGCACATATGTTTTTTGTGGAGGAACATATCATCATATAAACTATATGCATTTGTACACATTTCTTCAAAAAAATTCTTAATTCCCTAACCTCATACATTGAAAATTTATTGCTATGTTTGTGTGTTTCCATCAATTCAACCTGAATTATTCCCATCTCTGTTTTCTAAGTTGACATGTCTCCTCTAACAATTCCCGAACAAAACATAGTAGATATAAATTAAAGGACCCATGGGAGAAACAATCAAACCATACCACCCTAGACAAAAAATGAGAGATAGAGGACTATTGGTGTATCTATCCTTCCATTCCATTGACATATCCCAATGAACCACCAACCCAAAAATTCTTAAGAGAGAATAACACCAAAAAAATATAAGAATAACTCCTTACATACCTTGTCAACACAAATTCAAAAGAAGGATAAAACAAGAGCTACAATTTACTTGAGTATTGAAAAAATAATCTATGCGCAACATTCCCAAGGAAGTGGCATGTATGAAACCTAAACATTGAGGAAAGAAAAAAAAGAGCTTGAAGATTCACCATAAGGAAGAACTTGGAAAATCTTCCCCTTAAAGCTTTCAATTGTCCTTCCACAAACAAAAATATCCATCTCATTGGCCATAGAAATATTTCTACATGTGAGTATGATCCAATGCAATAGGCATATAAGGTACATGTATGTTGTTTATGCTTTAGCATCAAAAGGCCCCAATTGGCATCTTCTCACCACCCTTCCAACCTTACCTTGATTTGATATCAAGTGTTGATTTCAAGGACTCAAAAACTGGGTTGGTTCCCCTCTATTTTTCATATACAAACATTTTCCAAATTTTATCATTAGGTTATCGAGTCTATGAACTTGAGAGGTATGGCCTCTAAGGATGTATAAAATTAAATATGCTAAAAACAAGTGATCATTCCTAGTGTGAAATGTATACCTACTTAAGGGAGACAACATGTAAAGTGCTTTTTTTCTCATTTTCCAAATATTAACTACTAACAATATCTACGGACATAAATTGGTTTCGTGGTCA
This sequence comes from Pseudotsuga menziesii, assembly GCA_001517045.1. Lineage (NCBI taxonomy): Eukaryota > Viridiplantae > Streptophyta > Pinopsida > Pinales > Pinaceae > Pseudotsuga > Pseudotsuga menziesii. The sequence continues at coordinate 343,638 of LPNX010689364.1, read as the reverse complement.
TAGCCAACAATATCATTAGGTCTTTATAAAAAGACAATACTCATGCTTGATTACTCATCATACTTGGGTATGCCCTTTATAAGTGTTGAAATGTGGAACCAGATCGTGCAAAGTTGTAATGGTGTCCTTCATACAGAGCTTCGGTGTGATCTCCACATTGTTAGTGTTTTATTTCAATGGAGGGTTCTTTGCATATGATATAAGAATATATCATTTTCTTTACTTCTTGCCAAAATTCAAAGGCTTCGTCGGATGTTGAGAACCTCATGTGCAAAGATCACGATAATTTACATTGTTGTTCACATTATCCTGCATCATCACATTTACACCTTCAACCATTTATTCACCTGCTTTTCTTCTCATCACAACTTATAACAGAATCCTCTATGGAAATTATTGTTATAGCTTGCTACAGGATAAATCTAATATGCCTTGAAACAATCACAACCAATCAATTATATTATCTCACATTTCTCCATACAAACATAAATTGCACTCAGATTTCCTTGTTCCCATTTTTATTTGCACATTTCAACATTCTAATTTTTGTAATCCAAACACTCGTTTTGATTTCCACACTTCAACATTGCAATTATTACAATCCAAAAGTATAACTTTATAGGGAAAATTGAAAGTGAAAGTTTTTTTAGTTGTTTTCCAAATGTTTTTTTTAAAGATTGAACTGCAATGCAATATTCTTGTTATCAACATCAATTTTTGAAATAAGTCCTTAACTTTCATTTTCATTTAAATACTATATGATACAATACACTTCCATGGATGCTTCATATACATAATCACGATCATCTACAAATTTAAGGTGGCCACCCCAAACTGTAACCAGCCTAGATCCATCTAAACTCTGGATCAACAATGTGCCTAGAGGGATCAAATTGCTCAGGTACAAACCTATCCAATAATAATAATAATAAAATTGCACCTCAAAGAATTAGATGCCTTGTAGATCTGAAGTTTAATAAATCTAAGTTAGTAAAAATCCATTTAAGGTTTTTGGCAAGGGAACAAATAACAATATTTGAAAACTTATACATGAAAATATTCTCAATATTCATAATTCTTATCCATTTAAGGTTTTTGGAAGGTTAACTAATTGTAATATCCCGAATTTTGGGCCTACCATTTATAGGCATGAGCCTATTGATGATGATGATTATATTGATGTTTTATTTTTTGGGTCAAAGACCCCACTGCATATGAACATGATGATTTGCTTTGTATATTAGGCGTACGCTAATTGTTGATGATATATGTATATATATGTTTAGTGTTGGGCGTGGACCTTGAAGAACATGATCGATGAGATGTTTTGTGTTGAGCGAGAGGCTATGGAGCACATGAGTACTTACATTTGTGTTGAGCATAATGTTCTAGAACACATGAAAATATAATTGGAAATGTTGAGCATAAGCTCTGGAGCATTCCATGTTGATGTTGAGCATAATATCTGGAGTGTCGGATCCTTGGCCATTGTATCCCTAGGTGTATCATACAAGTACATCCTAGCATTTAGTGTTGAGCAAGAGCGCTGGAATTGCACTATGTTTGTAACTCCCTATTATAAGCATTGAGTATGGGCTCTGGTAAGCGCTAGGGGTTATTGAAAAGAACTTAATAACTTCTGAGTGAAAACAACTCGAGAAAAATATTGATCTCATCATACTTATTTATAAGTGATTAAATGAAATTTTGAATTTATGTATTCTCATCAAGTACTGAAGAGCTACCACGTTATACGAGGGAAATCCAAGATGCAAGGATGTTTAGAGTTTCCTAGCCTAGTAGACATGGGCCATCTATCTACTTGACCTTCATAAATAAGTGTCGTTAAGTCTAGGGATCATCGTACATGATGCCCGAAGACAATTGTTAACAAGTATTTTAATACTATGTATTTTATACATAGTATGCATAAAGAATTAATTATGATTAATTATATAATTGAATAAAGAAAGAAGAGAAGCTCCACCAATTATTATTTATTATTAAAGGATTAATAAATAGTGAAATATCTATGAAAGACTAACTAGGAACTAGTTAAAAGTTCATAGGTTAAGAATTGAAAATTACCCCAGTAAATTAAAAAGGGTTAAATCAAGAAATCAAGGATTTCTTGATTTAACTGCCCCTTTGGCTGAAAAGTCTGTCTATAAAGACTCAAGCCCAGCAAAGGCTTGGGGGTTTTGATTTTTATCTGGGAGAATTATTATTCAGCTTATTTTTTCTCTCAAGTGTTTTCTTGGAGAACTTTTCCTGCAAGGAAAAGAGGTTTGATTCAGAACTGATTACCAGTTAGGAAACCCTACATTAGGATCTATAAGCTACTTGCATGTTGGAGTCCATCTCGGGGGGATCCGTATTTAAACCAAGAATGGTTCTGGGTCACGGTTGGGTGGAACGTGGTAGTTCCCAAGTGATTTGGTCGTCAAAACAGAGGTCAGAACTGCATTGAATTGTTAATGCTGGTTATTTGAGTGTGCAGGTTCAACCATTAATAGAGCTTCAAATCTCAGGTATGGATCCCTAGTTTGTCTATTCCAATCTTCCAGATTTAATACTGGATATGCTAGGTAAATGATTATAATGAATTTCCTAACCCTATGTGATTAATTTATTGGTTAGATTATGCTAGGATCCATGTTTTTACTACTAACCCTAAGCTGTAAGTTGTTTTCCTAAATTAGATTTA
>LPNX010689364.1:302134-339160 GCA_001517045.1 Pseudotsuga menziesii | reverse complement strand
TGTTAATACTTATCATTGAAATAACCGAAGTATGATCACATAATGGACTAAATATACGATATAGGTGATTTTAACTACGTTAAGAAAATAATGAAAGAAGCAATTTCACCTTGCTATAATCTGAGTCCGGAATGAAGAATAATAATGAACAGTAGGTATGCTATTAATCAATCTGTTTAGTGCTCTTTAAATATTCGTCATTAAGTACAATCTGCATACAGGATAAAAGTGGTGCCTTAGTTTGAAGAACTAAGTAAGCATGCAAGTCAAGTGAATACTTTACCTCTCAGACCATCATGGGAGAACAAGTCCCGCCACTCCGCCCACTCTGTTCCCACAAACAAAGTTAAGTGAGAACCTAATAAATAACAAGTAACCATGTGCTGAAATAACCGAGGCATTCCTCCAAATAATTAGTACATCGAACGAAATAAATAAACATGAGAATAGTTAATAAAAAAAATCATGACATCTTAAGTAAAAAGCACTAATAAAAAAGACTGAAAGTAAATGACAGAACGTAAGAACAACTGATGAGTAGACAATCGTACATGAAGTGTACGGTATAAGTTTCCGCAAGTTAATTAATGTTCCGTAAAGGCAACTTTTAATAGCCTAATAAATTTTATTTTTTTTTATTTTCAATTTATGGGGACATTACACCAATGACAATATTTTCAAACTTATACATGAAAACATTCTGAATATTCATAATTATGTTTTGTAGAAGCCACATCTTTGACTTGCTCGACCTCTTCACTGTTAAATTTTCATATGCTAAGCTAGATCATTAGTATTTCATTTCGAATTCATAACAAAAGAATATAAATATGATCACTGAAAGATAGATAAGCACAACCATACAAAAGGAACACAAAGATTTATCTTAGGAAAACCCAGCAAAAGCTTCCTCAATATAGATGCCCCAAAAAGATAAAAGGTAAAACCAACAAGGAGATCAAAGCCTGATCCTCCTCCTTCTCCAGCTACTCTTCTCTTCCCCACTAATGCGCTACACAAGTGAGAGTGTGTGCTCAAATGAGGAGAGCTACACCTCTATTTATATTCATCCATTCACTTCAATTAACTCATCCGACATGTAGGCTCAAGTTAATCATGTAGGCTCGAGTTACACATGTAGGCTCAAGTAACCACACTGGGGTGCTAATGACCCACCTTTACAATTAGAGGGGACAACCTCATGACTCTTATTAGTTCTTCCAATTAGAAGCATCGGGGTACAAGATAATACAAGTGGTTCTCTCGGTAGGACCATCGGGGACCACAAAAGATACATATAGAATATTCTTCGAAGTTACAATATTTCAACATTCATGAGTAAGTTTCACATCAGTCCAGTTCATGTTTTACGCAGAGTAAGAAATGACAATCTTTTCAAACTTATACATGAAAATATGCTTGGTGTTTACACAACCTTTCATTGTTCTAATACTATGAAAGGCATATTTTAAGAGGATATAATTTGTACACCTTTCTTCAAAAAAATTTGTAGTTCATTAACCTCATACATTGAAAATTTATCACTATGTTTGTGTGTTTCCATCAATTTAGCTTGAATTAATCCCATCTCTATTTGCTAAATTGACATGTCTCCTTTAGCAATTCCCAAACAAAACACAATAGATATAAATTAAAGGACCCATGGGAGAAACAATCAAACCATACAACCCTAGACAAAAAATGAGAGGTAGAGAACTATTGGTGTATCTATCCTTCCATCCCATTGACATATACCAATGAACCACCAACCTACAAATTCTTAAGAGAGAATAATGCCAACAAAATAGAAAGAATAACTCCCTACATACCTTGTCAACACAAATTCAGAAGAAGGATAAAACAAGAGCTACAATTTACCTGAGTATTGCAAAAATCATCGATGCACAACATTCCCAAGGAAATGACATGTATGAACCCTAAACATTGAGGAAAGCAAAACGAGAGCTTGAAGATTCACTATAAGGAAGAACTTGGAAAATCTTCCCCTTAAAGCTTTAAATTATCCTTCCAAAAAAAATATATCCATCTCATTGGCCATAGAAATCTTTCTACATGTGAGTATGATCCAATGCAATAGGCATATAAGGTACATGTATGTTGTTTATGATTTAGCATCAAAAGGCCCCAATTGGAATCTGCTCCCCACCCTTCCATCCTTACCTTGATTTGATATCAAGTGTTGATTTCAAGGACTCAAAAGTTGGGTTGGTTCCCCTCTATTTTGCATATACAAACATTTTCCAAATTTTATCATTAGGTTATCGAGTCTATGAACTTGAGAGGTATGGCCTCTAAGGATGTATAAAATTCAATATGCTAAAAACAAGTGATCATTCCTAGTGTGAAATGTATACCTACTTAAGGGACACAACATGTAAAGTGGTTTTTTTCTCGTTTTCCAAATATTAACTACTAACAATCTCCGCGGACATAAATTGGTTTCATGGTCATAGCCAACAATATCATTAGGTCTTTATAAAAAGACAATACTTGTGCTTGATTAGTCATCATCACTGGTGGAACCCACTCAAATGTAATTCTTGTTATCTATTGAAGTTAAAAATAATCCCACATTACATTGATGTTTTGGATGACCTTATACTTGCATTTCATAACACTCAACAACTCCAACTAATCCATTAGACTTGAGTGGACCTATGTTAAGAACTGTATTTCCTCATAAAAAGAAATAACATGTTCAAATCCAAAGAAAAGATATGGTATATAAACAACAAAAAATACATATATTCAAATTTTATTGAAGCCACATCTTTTTACTTGCTTAGCCGCTTCACAAGTAAGTTAAATATGGAGTAGGCTTCAATAAAATCTTTATGATAATTAATACAAATAAAAAAAACTGAGTTCACTGGTTGGTATGATAATTAATATAGATTCAAATTTTGCATTAAAATATTTGCCTATAATTTTAATTAACTTTAAATTTGACTTCACGTTATGCATTAATATGTGTATATAATTTTATATTTGACTTCATGTAGGTATTTAAATATTATGCAAAACTAAATCCCCCTTCATTAAGTTCTACGCAAAATTTAATTTGTGTTAAGCACTTCTGAAACTTGAAAATTTAAGCAAGTGAATATTTTCAAAACTTTACATTTAGAATAGTTTAAAGTTTAATTAATTTAAAATTAGTTTAGGTTAATTTTAGATTAGTTTGAAACCTGAAATTTAGTTAGAACCCTTAAATATAGATTAGGTTAAAGTTTAGTTAGGTTAAAACTAGATTAAGTTAATGTTAAATTAGTTTAAAATATGAAATTTACTTACTTTAATAATAATGTGAAAAATCATATTAAAATTTAAGAAACTTGAAAATTTTAGTAAGTTGAAAATTTTAGAAACCTTAAATATATATTAGGTTAAATATTAGTGAGGTAAAATTTAGATTAGGTTAATGCTAGATTGGTTACAAATGTAAAATTTACTTACTTTAACAATGTGAAAAATCATTTTACTTATTTTAACAATGTGAAAAATCATACTAAAATTTACAAAACTTGAAAAATTAAGGTAAATAAGGTAAGGATAAAGTTTAGTTAGGTTAAAATTAGATTAATTAGAAAAGTGAAATTTATATAATTTAACAATGAGAAAAATCATACTAAAATTTGAGTGAAGTGAATATTTTAGAAACCTTAAATAAAGATTAGGTTAAAGTTCAGTTATGATAATTAGATTAGGTTAATGTTAAATTTGTTAGAAAAACAAAATTTACTTACTTTAACAATGTGAAAAATCATATTAGAATTCAAGAAACTTAAAAATTTGAGTAAGATAAAAATATTAAAAACATTAAATATAGATCATGTTAAAGTTTAGTTAAGTAAAATTTAGATTAGGTTAATGTTAGATTATTTAGAAATATGAAATTTACTTACTTTAACAATGTGAAAAATTATACTAAAATTTAAGGAACTTGATAAGTTGAGTAAGATGAATATTTTATAACCTTTAAATATAAATTAGGTTAAATTTTAGTTAGGTTAACATTAGATTATATTAATGTTACATTAGTTAGAAATGTGAAATCTACTTAATTTAACAATGTGAAAATTCATACTAAAATTTAAGAAACTTGAAAATTTGAGTAAGGTGAATATTTTAGAAACCTTAAGTATAGGTTAGGTTAAAGTTTAGATAGGATATTTTTTTTTTTTTTGTTAATAAGCACAAAACCATCTATTAATAAATGAAAATAAAAGTTACAATGATCCAAAAGGTGCCATGGAGGCCACCAAACTCCTCCCAACAAGCTGCTCATGAAACCAGCAGATCTGAAAAACGACCAGACCCGTTCATGCGTTCAGATGCCATACTATCCATAAGAAAGTTCTGATCATAGAGGCAAAAGGTCCCAGCATATATCTCGCCTGAAAGGCCACAAAAAGGCGAGTACTCAAAAACAAAACAAAAAAAACAGAAAAAACGCCTGCTTCTCCTACCCTGCCTTCTCGATCTCACTTACAGCCAGTGAATTGATCACATAACCCAATACAATCTGATCTTAAACACCGTTTTCCTTGCATTCTCCAGCATGTCCCTGTTCTCCTTCTTGACAAAGAAGGTCATATGCCTGGCCATTAGAGCCTGTCGATCACTCAGCAATAAACTATCAAGCGCAGCTTACAAGGGAGCCGAAGAGGACAACGTTGAGAGAAGCCTAACGTGGCTGATGTAATCGGCCTCAGCAAGAGTTTGACAGTGATGGAAAAATTCCTTTTCCTCTGCCTGATTGGGGAAAGCCGACTGGAAAGAAATTCCTGCCCCTACACCTTTGTTGGCCGTTGCATCTGCCACTGAATTTCCTTTACGCCTGATATGCCTGAACGTGACCGCTGGGGACGCTTGTAGAATAGAAAATAGCTCTTCTATTCTACTCTCCCATCTCCAATTCCGGGAGATCTTAGAAGAGGAGGAGCCCGCCTGGATTCTGGTTGCCATAGAAATGATAAGACTCGAATCTCCTTCCACAATCAATGGGGACCATCCGATGTCCGCTGCCCATTTTAGACCCTGCACCAGACCTTCCAACTCAGCCAGATTGTTTGAACTGTCACCAAGATCTCCCCAGAAGATCCGCAGCATCTGTCCCTCATGGTTACGAGCTACTCCTCCAAAACCAGCTGGCCCCGGATTCCCTTTAGCAGCCCCGTCAAAGTTTAACTTAAAAGACCCTGCCTCAGGAGGCGACCAGCAATCCGGGCTTTTCCTGGTCACCGAGTGAACATGAATCTCTCCCTGATAGGTTGGGATCGAGTTGACCCCCCATTCATTCAAAGTAAGACGTTCTTGAGCCTCGGCTTTGAAGTCCTCCGCAGGCCAAGGGGTCAGACTTAGAGTTTCTTTGAGGTTCTTCTCTATATTGAGCCACACTTTGTCCAAAGAACGGCTCTTTCCATCAAAGATATGCCCATTACGTTCCTTCCATAGTTCCCAGACAAGAAACCCCGGGAAGAGCTCCCACATTCGGTTTAGGATTGCATTCTTAAAATTCTTAGAGGGCCAGTTGGCAATAGTTTCTGATACGTTTCCTCCAACGTGAGCCCATCTTCTGAATCGCTGTTCACCTTTAGCCCATAGCTCCGAGGCAAACCAGCAGTCTTCGAGGAGATGATCAAGAGTTTCGAGGGCTGAGAGGCAAAAAACACAACACGAGGGCCCTTGCATACCCCTTTTGAGGAGGTTATCCCAGGTAAGGATCCTGTGACGGACTAAAAGCCAGCAAAAGGAAGCTATCTTCGGTTAGAAATTATTGTACCAGATTTTTTTCCATTTTTCCTCCGACTGGCAGCCCTCTTCATTCTACTGAATATGAAAGGCCTCTTTAATCGAAAAGGTTCCTCTATTGGTATATCCCCATCTGATCACATCCGGGCTATCCACAATGGGAATCTTGCAGCTGGTAAGTTCCTTGAAGAAGTCTTCCAATCTATCTTCTGGAATCAGATGTTGCCACCATTCTTTTGACATCCATGTCCGATGGATTTGGTCTGGTGCATGGGGATTCCAGAAATCCCTGACTTTTTCCTTGCCACGCCGTTGGAGATGTATTTGAAGGTCATCAATTCCTACTGATTCAGCCAACTTCCCTTGCTGTTGCCACGCGTCTGTCAAGAAGAAGGCTTCTTGGCCGTCACGAATCTCCCAGAAACTGTGTTTCTGAACTAAATCACGATTCTGTTGGGCCATCGTCCAGATTTGAGACCCCGGAGGAGTTTTGTCATAGCGAATGAGTTGATTTTTCGGCCAAAGGTGAGAATACTTGTGATGCCAGACCATGGCCCAAGGTTCAGATGAGTGTGTCACCCAACGCCACCATATCTTCGCTCCCATCACTTTGTTGCTGCTGATAGGATCCCGGAAGCCCACCCCACCTGCCTCCTTAGGCCTGCAAATCGTAGCCCAGTCTACCAGCACCCATTTCCGGCGATCATCAGTACTTCCCCAGAGAAAGTTTCTTTTTATGTTCCTTATTTGTTTCAAAACCGCTTTAGGTTCTGAGAGCACCGAGAAGAGATACAAGGGCATAGCTTGCAGGACAGCTTTGACCAGAACCATACGACTTGGAAAGTTCAGAGCGCGATAGGTCCAATGAGTTAGTTTCTGCTTCATTTTGTCTAGAAGTTCCTTCCACGATACCTGTTTGATGGTAGACTCAGCTAACGGTGCCCCAAGGTATTTCGAGGGCAGAGTACCTTCTGAAAACTGCAGAATACGGAGAATATTTCTTTTGGCCACCCGAGAAGTGTTGAAGAAGAACACTTGAGACTTTTCTTTATTGATTTCCAAACCATTGGCCAGGAGGAATAGATCGAGTCCCTTCTTGATGCCTCGGGCTTCTTGAACTGAGGATGGCCCCATCAACATATTATCATCAACAAATTGTTGATGCGTCTGAGTAGGCTGATTCTCACAGAGGTTGAGGCCCTTAATCTACCCTGAATTCTGCATATCTTTGAGCAATCTGCCTAGGCCCTCGGCAATGATTATGAAGAGAAAGGGGGATAGGGGGTCCCCCTGCCGGATTCTCCGAGTAGCTGAGAATGGCTGAGATGGAGTACCATTAACTAGGATGGAGAAAAAGGCTGAAGACACCAAATTGATAATCCATTTGATCCAGTTTTCCCCGAATCCAAAGGCTCTGAGGACTCCTTCAAGGAAATCCCAATTGAGTTTGTCATAAGCTTTAGAGAGATCAAGTTTTAACAACATACCAGCGCTCTTATTCTGCTTCAAGGAATGGATGGCTTCATGAACGAGAATGATGCCATCAAGAATTTTCCTTCCTTCTACGAAACCCGCTTGCTTCGGAGAAATGAGGATGGGCAGAAGCGGCCTCAACCTGTTAGCTATAATCTTTGTGATGATTTTATAAATGACGTTGCAGAGGGCGATTGGTCGAAACTTTCCGGGATCCTCTGTTCCTTGTTCTTTGGGAATCAACGCTAAGAACGTTGCATTGAAGGCTTTCAAGATGCCCCCTGTCTTTCTGGAGCTTTCCACGATGGCTAAGAGTTCCTCTTTTAACCACTCCCATCCTTCTTGGAAGAAGTTAGTAGTAAAGCCGTCTGGCCCTGGAGATTTGTCCCTGGCCATTTGCTTCACTACCTCCTCCAGCTCTGGCATCTCCACTGGTCTCATTAGGATTTGGTTGTGTTCCTGTGTGATAATCCTAGGAATGTGTCTGAAGATCTCTGACTGAGCTTGCCGTCTATCCACATTTGGTTCCTCTAAAATATCAGCATAGTAAGAATTCAGAGTTTCTTCCATATCCTTTTGCTTTTCCACCACAGAGCCGTCCTCCGTTTTAAGCGTGACAATTCTGTTACATTGACGGTGCTGGATCGTAGCTTTGTGGAAGAATTTGGTGTTACGATCGCCATCCCGGAGCCAATGGTTCCTGGATTTTTGCTCAAAAAGAACCTCCTCCTGTTTCTCTTTGAGATTAAGCTCTTAGAGGAGAATCCATTCTTGATCTTTAAGCTCAGGCGTAGGGCCCTTCCTGTGTAATTCTACCTGAACCTCCTGAAGGCGCCGGTCAAGCCTTTTCTTTTCCTGAAAGATATTTCCTAAAGAGTCTTTGTTCCACTGCTTAATATGGCCTTTGAGAGTTTTGAGTTTTTGCTGGAATCTAAACATACAGGTACCATGTCCTGGGTTGATCCCCTTCCACCAGTCCCGCATCCTATCCAAAAAACCTGGCTGCAAGAGCCAGAACTTTTCGAATCGGAATGGTCTCCGTAGGTTTTCAACTTGAATGGACCAGTCCAGGCTAACCGGCCAATGATCAGACCCTGACGATGGTAGAACCACAGCCGCCAGCTCGCCTCCTGCCATCATGATGTCTTTCGAGATGAGAAAATGGTCAAGTCGACAGGCAATGCTGCGATCCCCGGCTCTGTTGTTATGCCAGGTGAAGGAGCCATTGGCCGTGCGAAGATCCACGAGGGAAAGGTCCTCAATAGTCTGATTGAAGAGCTCATTCACATGGGTCAGCCATCTAAGCCCACCCTTCTTTTCCTCTAAACTTCGAATGATGTTAAAATCCCCTCCCAGGACCCAAGGAAGCCCCTCTGATTCCTCCTTGAGGGCATGCAGGGAAGCAATAAAATTTGTTTTATGAGAGCTTTGCGGCAGACCATACACGTTGGACAAGAACCCACGTTGATGAGCTCCCACAATCTGGAAAAAACCAGAAATAGAGAAATGGGTACAGCGGAAGTTCTGAAGAGAAACTAACTGAGGATCCCAAAGGATGCCAAGGCCACCCGCCGATCCATTAGCATTGATCGCCATCCTGTTACATCTAGGCCATGCTTTCCTGTCTACTTTTGCCAGCTCCTCCCCCGAGCATTTAGTTTCTTGGAGAAGGATAATCCATGGCTTTTCAACCTCTATTTTCCTCTTTAGAATACGAGTCTTTAAAGGGCTTTTACAGCCTCTAATATTCCAAGAGATGATCTTCATGAGCAACTGGTTTAGGGTTTAAAATCCAGAGCCACCTCAATGGTCGGGTACTGGCCAGAACTAATCAGCTTTTGCCCTAGACGTTGGATCCTGTGTGTATTGGTAGGTCTGCCCCGCTTTTCTCCCTTTCCTTTGCGTTTGCCTTCAACTTCCTTTAACGAGCCCTTCTGAACCCCGAGGTTCTTGCCGGTCTTGGTGATGATGATGGATTTCTCCAAAAGGTTTACCTGCTGGGGCGAGATGTCCTTTGGATTATTGACTGCAAAAGCCTCTTCAAGTCCATCCAAATCCAGGTCGCCTAGGATCATGTCCTCTGCCTCCGTATCTTCCTCCGCATTCGTCCTATCTTCCATAACGAGTTCTTGAGAAGGACTCTTTTCCATCTGCTTCGGGTCCAATGACTTCACCTCACCTACCTTCTGAGCATCCTGATCCTTTTCTCCATCCACAGGAGAGGGATTTTCTTGCAGAGCTTCAAAACGATTTTGAGTTTGAAGTTTTTTATTGATCTCAGGCCCAGAACCAGAGCCTTTCTTATCCATTCTCTTTCGATTGGTGACCTTGGTGAATCCCTCCGCATCCTTACCCTTTGGTCCAGTCGCTGGTTTCCCAGGGGGTTCGTTTAGGGGGCAATCCCTAAACAGGTGACCGTGTTCATGGCAATGGCGACACCTGAAAGGTAACTGTTCATAATCAATAGCTTGAATCCAGTCCTCATCATCGTGTGTTAGCTCGATAGCTTCGGGCAGATCCTGGGAAATGTCGAGATACACACACAATCTGGCATATGAGATGTATTTAGCCTGCTTTGTCTGCTTCGAGATCTTGACAAAATCACCCAGAGTATTGCCAATCTCCTTAAGGATCTCTTCATTCCAGTATTCTGTAGGTAGCGAATATAACCTTAACCAGACCAGGGCAATGGTCATATTTTCAGTATCAGGATTGAAGCGCTCTTTCCAGGTGCGCAAGTACAACCCTGTTGAATGAAAAAAGTATGGCCCGTTGTCAAAAATTCTCGCCCTGTCCTCTGTATTGAAGAAAACCACAGTAAAAAACCCCTTAGCACCGAGCTGGAGGTCGTAATGCCCTTGAGGCTTCCAGGTGGTATTTATCCACCATATCAGGGCTTTTTCATTCGGCCAGAGGCCAATAAACTTCCCAATCAGGGCGTGATCCTTCAGATGTTGAACCTTGTCCCTAAAACTCGTTGATCTGATCTTCAACTTTGGCATCGCCTTGGATTTTGGCATGCATTGTCCGGTTTTCCTCCCTGGTCCAGCTAATGCCTCCACCGGGGTTGAACCACTAGTCCCTTCTCCTCCCGTCCCTGGGAGGTGATTATTTGCTGGAGCTGTCTCTTTTCCTTTCTCTGTCACGATTGCAGAAGATAGAGGAGGTGTCTCCACCCCCACGGAGTCCACGCCCATGAGACCGTCAGGCCGTGACACGAGGAGCGTGCAACCTGACCCGTCTCAGAGACACACTGCCCAATCTGACTCAAAACCAGCACCCTAGGTCGCCATCGAAACCTCCTGCCTTCAGTTCGCCTCCTCTTAAAAGTAATCCTTGAAAATTGTAAGGATTCTTAGATAGGATATTAACAATGTGAAAAATTATATTAAAATTTAAGAAGCTTGAAAATTTGAGTAAGTTGAATATTTTAGAAACCTTAAATATATATTAGGTTAAATATTAGTGAGGTAAAATTTAGATAAGGTTAATGTTAGACTGGTTACAAATGTAAAAGTTACTTACTTTAACAATGTGAAAAATCATTTTACTTACTTTAATAATGTGAAAAAACATACTAAAATTTAAGAAACTTGAAAAATTAAGGTAAATATTTTATAAACTTTAAATATAGGTAAGGTTAAAGTTTAATTAGGTTAAAATTAGATTAATTAGAAATGTGAAATTTACATAATTTAACAATGTGAAAAACCATACTAAAATTTGAGTAAGGTGAATATTTTAGAAACCTTAAATAAAGATTAGGTTAAAGTTATGTTATGATAATTAGATTAGGCTAATGTTAAATTAGTTAGAAAAAAAAAATTACTTACTTTAACAATGTGAAAAATCATATTAAAATTCAATAAACTTGAAAATTTGAGTAAGATAAATATATTAAAAACTTTAAATATAGATCAGGTTAAAGTTTAGTTAAGTAAAATTTAGATTAGGTTAATGTTAGATTAGTTAGAAATGTGAAATTTACTTACTTTAACAATGTGAAAAATTATACTAAAATTTAAGGAACTTGATAATTTGAGTAAGATGAATATTTTATAACCTTTAAATATAGATTAGGTTAAATTATAGTTAGGTTAACATTAGATTAGATTAATGTTATATTAGTTAGAAGTGTGAAATCTACTTAATTTAGCAATGTGAATATTCATACTAAAATTTAAGAAACTTGAAAATTTGAGTAAGGTGAATATTTTAGAAACCTTAAATATAGATTAGGTTAAAGTTTAGATAGGATAATTAGATTAGGTTAATGTTAGATTAGTTAGAAATGTGAAATTTACTTACTTTAACAATGTGAAAAATCATATTAAAATTCAAGATACTTGAAAATTTAAGTAAGGTGAATATAAATTAAAAACCTTAAATATAGTTTAAGTTAGAGTTTAGTTAAATTAAATTGAGATTAGTTAGAAATGTGAAATTTACTTATTTTAACAATGTTAAAACCATATTAAAATAGTGGTAATGGTATGAAAAGTAAAAAAAAAGGGTTTTTTGCTTCAATGTTTTAATAAAGATATGCATCAATTTTAGTGTTATTAAATTGAATTCAATTGAGTAACTTTTTAATTAATTGCATCGCATAGATTTCAATGTTATTTGAATTATTGCAAAGAATATTGCATAAATTTAAGTAGCATCCATTAAATTCAACAACGTTGAATTGTTTTTAACTTATGATGTATTGCATTGATTTTAGTATTTTTGTATTGAATATACTATTGGTTAATTCATTTACATAATAAGATCATTGGTTTCAGTAATTATTGCATTGATTTCATAAAAGAAAGAAACAATGATTTCTGTATGAAAAGTTAAAAAAAAAAGGTTTTTTGTTTCAATGTTTTAATAAAGATATGGATCAATTTTAGTGTTATTAAATTGAATTAATTTGAACAACTTTTTAATTACCTGCAAAGCATAGATTTCCGTATTATATGAATTATTTCAAAGACTATTGCATTAATTTAAGTAGCATCCATTAAATTCAACACCGTTCAATTGTTTTTAACTTATGATTAATTGCATTGATTTTAGTATTGTTGTATTGAATATACTATTGGTCAATTCATTTACATAATAAGATCATTGATTTCAGTAATTGTTGCATTGAATTAACTTTTGGTCAATTGTTTTCATCTTACAATCAGACAAGTAAGTGTTGTATGAAATAACAGATATAAAACTTAGAAGACATTTAATTTGATCAACCACAGAAGCCAGGAAGACAAAGATATGAAAGACAAAGAGTGTAGATCAACAAAGAAGGTTAGAATAAATGACGTTTGAAAAATGAGAAGATCAAAGAAGAAGAAATGCAGAAAGACAAAGAGCTTATCCACAAAAACGATAAGAAGAAAACACCAAAGAACAAAATGAAGAACAAAGAAAACAAAAACATTGTGAATAACAATTTTGATTAAGAAGAAAACACCAAGGAACAAAATGAAGAACAAAGAAAACAAAACATTGGGAATAACAATTTTGATAGAATGTGTCAAAGAACACAATATACAATAGGGATACTATGATACAAGTTTCTTTCATGATGACTAAACCTTCCTCAAGCTTGATTTTGAAGAAGGGTATGCCCTTTATAAGTGTTGAAATGTGGAACCAGATCGTGCAAAGTTTTAATGGTGCCCTTTATATAGAGCTTCAATGTGATCTCCACATTGTTAGTGTTTTCTTTCAATGGAGGGTTCTTTGCATACGATATAAGAATATATCATTTTCTTTACTTCTTGCCAAAATTCAAAGGGCTCGTCGCATGTTGAGAACCTCGTGTGCAAAGATCACAATAATTTACATTGTTCTTCACATTATCTTGCATCATTACATTTACATATTCAACCATTTATTTACCTGCTTTTCCTCTCATCTCAACTTATAACACAATCCTCTATGGAGATTATTGTTATAGCTTGCTATGGGATGAATCTAATATGACTTGAAACAATCACAACCAATCAATTATATTATCTCACATTTCTCCATACAAATATAAATTGCACTCGGATTTCCTTGTTCCCATTTTTATTTGCACATTTCAACATTCCAATTTTTGTAATCCAAACACTCGTTTTGATTTCCACACTTCAACATTGCAATTATAACAATCCAAAATTATAACTTTAAGGGAAAATTGAAAGTGCAACTTTTTTTAGTTGTTTTCCAAATGTTTTCTTTTGAGATTAAAGTGCAATGCAATATTCTTGTTATCAACATCAAGTTTTGAAAAGAGTCCTTGAGTTTCATTTTCATTGAAAGCCTGTATGATACGATGCACTTTCATGGATGCTTCATATACGTAATCATGATCATCTACAAATTTAAGGTGGCCACCCCAAACCGTAACCAGCCTAGATCCATCTAAACTCTAGATCTACAATGTGCCTAGAGGAATCAAATTGCTCGAAATACAAACCTATCCAATAACAATTTTTTTTTTGTTGCAAGATTAGATGCCTTGTAGATTTGAAGTTTAGATAAATCTAAATTAGTACATATCCACTTGAGGCTTTTCGCAAGGGAACAAATAACAACATTTGAAAACTTATACATGAAAATATTCTCAATATTCATAATTCTGATCCATTTAAGGTTTTTGGCAGGGCAACCAATGACAATATTTTCAAACTTATACATGAAAATATTCTCAATATTCATAATTATGTTTTGTAGAAGCCGCATCTTTGACTTGCTAGGCCTCTTCACGAGTAAGTTTCAAATCAGTCCAGTTCATGTTTTTCGCAAAGCAAAAAATGACAATCTTTTCAAACTTTTACAAGAAAATATGCTTGGCGTTTACACAACCTTTCATTGTGCTAATACTATGAAACACATCTTTTAAAAGCTTGATTAGGTGATGCTTTAAAGCTTAATTAGGTGATCTTATCCCATTGACATATCCCAATGAACCACTTGCTCACAAATTCTTAAGAGAGAATAATGCCAACAAAATAGAAAGAATAACTCCCTACATACCTTGTCAACACAAATTCAGAAGAAGGATAAAACAAGAGCTACAATTTACTTGAGTATTGCAAAAATCATCAATGCACAACATTCCCAAGGAAATGACATGTATGAACACTAAACATTGAGGAAAGCAAAACGAGAGCTTGAAGATTCACCATAAGGAAGAACTTGGAAAATATTCCCCTTAAAGCTTTAAATTATCCTTCCAAAAAAAAAAATATCCATCTCATTAGCCATATAAATCTTTCTACATGTGAGTATGATCCAATGCAATAGGCATATAAGCACGGGGACTTCACTTGTTAACCAATATCCTATCATGTTAGTTCATATTGTGGGTTTTAAAATTATTAAAAATTGAACCAATATATTGCAGGTATTGGGGGGATGAGGGGTTTAAGGTGGGGGTGGGTAGGGTGGTTTATAAGGATTGAGGTATAAAAAAGGGGTGGGGAGGCGTTTTTAAGTATTGGGAGGGGGTTTTAACAAAAAGAGTTTGGGTCAATATATTTGGAAATTAAGGGTATTCTTTAATATCCCACGATGGCACGTGCTATTGGAGATGTTCACTAAGTGAAGTCCCCGTGCATATAAGGTACATGTATGTTGTTTATGATTTAGCATCAAAAGGCCCCAATTGGAATCTGCTCACCACCCTTCCATCCTTTCCTTGATTTGATATCAAGTGTTGATTTCAAGGACTCAAAAGCTGGGTTGGTTCCCCTCTATTTTGCATATACAAACATTTTCCAAATTTTATCATTAGCTTATCGAGTCTATGAACTTGAGAGGTATGGCCTCTAAGGATGTAGAAAATTCAATATGCTAAAAACAAGTGATCATTCCTAGTGTGAAATGTATACCTGCTTAAGGGAGACAACATGTAAAGTGGTTTTTTTTCTCGTTTTCTAAATATTAACTAATTGGTTTCATGGTCATAGCCAACAATATCATTAGGTCTTTATAAAAAGACAATAGTTGTGCTTGATTACTCATCATCACTGGTGGAACCCACTCAAATGTAATTCTTGTTGTCTATTGAAGTTAAAAATAATCCCACATTACATTGATGTTTTGGATGACCTTATACTTGCATTTCATAACACTCAACAACTCCAACTAATCCATTGGACTTGAATGGACCTATGCTAAGAATATGTATTTCCTCATAAAAAAGTAACATGTTCAAATCCAAAGAAAAGATATGGTATATAAAGAAAAAAAATACATATATTCAAATTTTATTGAAGCCACATCTTTTGACTTGCTTAGCCGCTTCACAAGTGAGTTTCATTATTAATTTTAATTTTAATTTAATTAAATAAAGAGTAGGCTTCAATAAAATCTTTATGATAATTAATACAAATAAAAAACCTGAGTTCGTTTGTTGGTATGATAATTAATATAGATTCAAATTCTGCATTAAAATATGTGCCTATAATTTTAATTAACTTTAAATTTGACTTCATGTTATGCATTAATATGTGTATATAATTTTAATATACTTTAAATTTGACTTCATGTAGGTATTTAAATATTATTCAAAACTAAATTCCCCTTCATTAAGTTCTACGCAAAATTTAATTTGTGTTAAGCACGTCTGAAACTTGAAAATTTAAGGAAGTGAATATTTTCAAAACTTTACATTTAGAATAGTTTAAAGTTTAATTAATTTAAAATTAGATTAGGTTAATGTTAGATTAGTTTGAAACCTGAAATTTACTTAGAACCCTTAAATATAGATTAGGTTAAAGTTTAGTTAAGTTAAAACTAGATTAAGTTAATGTTAAATTAGTTAAAAATATGAAATTTACATACTTTAATAATGTGAAAAATCATATTAAAATTTAAGAAGTTTACTTACATTAATAATGTGAAAAATCATATTAAAATTTAAGAAATTTACATACTTTAATAATGTGAAAAATCATATTAAATTATGCGGCCGACCTAAACTCTGATTAGTCGGCTCACCGACTAGCTCCTCCAACATCTCCCTCAGGAAAAAAATCTCTCTTCATCCTGAAGAAACAGGGGAAGCACTCAACATTGTGCTGTCTGAGGCACTTACTTCTTTGGTTTGGCTTCATGGACGGTGTAGTCGGATGGTTGGTCGTTTCTACACACATACTTCCGCAATGGCTTTCACTGTAATGGCGAGTTGATGCTGAAACTCTGTCCAATTTTGTAGCACTTTTTGGATATCGATAGTCAAGGTTGTGATGCTTGACAGAGTCGATATTTTCTTTTGGAGGGAAAGATCTGTGATGATTTCCATGTCGGGCACCATAAATTGAGCCTTTTCTTCTGTTGTATCCAATAGTCTCTTCATCTATGGGCAGAGTGTGTCGAGTTTGTTGAGGCTTGGTAGTGCTTGTTGTACCCACTGATGTGCTTGCTTTCTAGTTTCTGTAATTTGGTTGTTTCTAATACAATCTGGTCTTGTATTTTACTCCTCATTGTTTCTTCAAGGCCTCGCCTCTTTTCTAGTGCTTGGATTTTCTCACGAGTCTGCGAGTCTGCTGAAATACTTGCCCATAGTAGGTGTGTCAATTACATAGTAATTTTTCTGTAATGATGGATTCTTCTAAGTGGTCCTACAGTACCTCATGATCTTCAAAGAACGTTGTGTATTGCTTCCTTAGTAATCTATATGTTTCCTCTTTTTTATCTTCTTTTGTAAGTTGTAGTTGTGTTTGTAAGGTCAACACCACACTTTCAAATAGCTGATATGTTTTTTTCTTGTGGCTTGTTGGTGTCAACCTCTAATGGTCCTGGTATGATTGTTTGAATTAAATTTCTGCAATTTGATAGAAATTTAATTTGCTCTTTCTTAGTGTTGAATAGCTGCTCTTGTTTGGTGTGGTTTCTTCTTGCTGCTTCTGTGGCGAGGGTCTCTAAGAGTTGTCCCAACTCTCCATCTCTCAATTTCGTTGTGTCTACTACAGTAGTCAATCCTAGTTGGTTGAGGTGGATCACTGTCGGTCTTTGTTCTTTGCAGTATTCCTTTTTCTTTTTATCTTTTCTCTTCCTTTTGTGTCTATGCTGGTCGACCTATTGTTCTGATTGTGGTTATGCAAGTGGTTGATTTCCAGGCGGCTGATTTCCCAGCTGCTGAGCTTCATTGGGATGAACTTCATTATTTGGGGGAATTTCTGTTTGATGCTCAGTGTGTATCTGGAGGGGTTGAAATGGGTGGTTTAGGGTTTGGAAAAAGTTTTGGATTTAGAGGTGGTGATGGAGATGGTGAGTGGTCTATTGTAAGTGGTGTGGTTGGGATATTTTCAATCGACGGGGGATCTTCAATTTCTGGTGGTGAGTTGGCTGGGTCGTCAAGGTTGTTAGAGAATAGGTTGTCAATCTCCTGATTGATTGCTAATGTATATTCCTAGTCATTCTCTGCAAGTCTCCTACTAGTTCATTGGCTGGTGGCAGATGGTTAATACTTAATGGAGTAAAGGATGAAATGCGGCTTGCGACTACTTGAGAGTTTTTTTAGGGGTTCCTTAAGAATGTTGATCTGATACTTCCAACAGTTCTTGGTTTCTGAGGTATTTGGTTGATTTACTGTGATAGGGTCTGGTGTACTGAGATAGACTCGGTTAACGTATGTTTGGTGGTAATTTTCTGTGCAGATGTGAATAATATGGGGAGTTTTTCAATAAATGCCTGGAAGTCGTCATTGTGGTGGAGTCGTTCTTTTAATGTCTTCGACATAGCATTTTTACAGATGTCTATAGGACTGATGGTGGTTGGTTGTGGGATATCTTCCTGTGTGATTTTGGTTGGGGATGGGAGTGGGGGGGTGGAAACTAAATCAACAATCTCTTCATCAACTAGAGGATTTGTAGTTCTTACCTTTTTCGGTCTGCCTTGTTTTGCTCCTCAGTCGACGAACTGCTTGAATTGTGTTTCGATTGATATTTTATTTGTTGCAGCATATTCTATGATGTAGAGAGCAACAGTCAATAGTTATTCTTCATCTTCTGACTCTAATAGGATAATTTTATGCTTCCCCTTCCCTTTTTCCTGATTTGTTTTCTTTTTTCTTGAGGCTGTTATTTCCTTTGCTATTTTTCTTAAATTTTCTTTTGTCATAGCAGACTCTGGATTACCTTATTCAATATCTTCTTCTATCTTCTTTTTTCCTCCCTCCTGTTGATGAGTCGGGATGATACTTTGTTATGTCCGTACGGCCACCTGATTTTCAGCCGCTGCACTTTCAATTTGGAGGGGTTGTGGAACAGTCACCAGTTGGAACCTGTTGGTATCCTATGTCAGTGTATCCTACAACATGAAGGTACCAATATATAGACGGAGTTCATAATCCTCCTCTTTTTCCTGGTCGGTCAAGGGTTCCTCAATAGGCTGATTTGTTGTTTTGGCCCTTGTTGGTATCGACATCTTGGTGTTGGATTGTTGAGCTAGCTCTTGGAAAATCTCATCAACTGAAGGATAATAGTCGATAGGTTTTTCTTTCACTTTCTCCCACTGCATGTTCCAGACTATAGTGTGGTAGAGCTCTAGTTGAATGTGTGTTTTTTTTGGTAGACTTCTTCGGATGTTCTGAGGCACCCTCCATCTGGTTGTCTGGATTTTAGAGTTTGAAACCAATTTTCCAACAATACTTTATCGTTTTCTAGTTCTTTTAGAGTTCCATTTGTGAAAATGGCTTGAAACGCCAAATGTGATATTTGCATGGTTCTTGGAACTGCTTATCGATGAGCATGGTTGAGCATGTCGGTGACATATTAGGCCCAGCAATAAATTTTCCCTCAGTCTGCTATTGTGTCAACAACCTCTAACATTTCCAGCTTCATACCACTCACTCTGTAGGGGTGAGTCCTGTCGCTATGATTTTGGCAACTATTTGTGGTGTTCGGGCTTGTATTTGACTGATCATCAACCCTTTTGAATTATTTCCTGATGGTGTCCTTGCTATTAGTTCTACTAATCCATATTTTATGCCAATAGGAATAGGTTCGCCCTCGTTTGAAAGTCTGGTAAGCTTGTATATGACCTCACCAAAAATTTCGACTTGTTTGTCGAAGTAGAATCTACCATTGTGGTACCGACTGATGATAAATTTTACAGCGGTTTCTTTTGCCCCACCGAAACTCACCATGAAAGGTGTATTTATGTAACTCATAATGGTGTTGTGGCTGAATTTCTCTGCTTCCCGTGTCATTTTCTTATCTACATAGGCCCATTCTTTGATTTCTGCCCAGGTCTTTTCCCATGAAGTTTCTTGTACCTTTGCGTTTTTAATATTTCTTAATCTTCTCATGAGTGGGATTTCGGTGGATTCTAACTCTTTTTTTTTGGAAACTACATCTCTGGTTTGCTTTGGATCCATTTTGTTGGTCTCTTGGTCGGATTTATTCACAGGGTTTCTACTTTCAAATTTCTGTAAAATTGTTTGCTCTATTTCTTCCAAACGCAGTAATAATTCTTTCTATGGCGTGGTATTTATAGGTGGAGCGCATAGCGATTTTCTCGATGAAGGTATTAATGGTGGACATGATGGTCTATTGCAAGTGCATTTAATGCGTTCTCGTTTTGGTGCTCCTTCTGACCATAGTCATGAAGGTGTGATTTGACCTTTGGAGTCGTCGGTCGATGTCAATCATGAGGATGGCCGATGATAGGGATGTCAGTTGTCAAACTACGGTTTACCACATCTTTCAATATTTCCTGTCATTTTGTTTTATAAGTGTCGGCTCTTTTTGTTATTTTTGAGATTATTAGGTTTTTATAGGTTTTTCTGAGCAGTTATGGTAATTATTTTTGTTTTGTATTACATATAAATATCTTTTTTTTTTCTTTAGAATTGCTTAGTTTTGGTATCGTTTTAGTCAGGCACCATTAACAAGTTTTCGAAATACTATGCCTTGTAACGTCCTTAGTTGTACTGATCCATTGGCATGAATTTATTCGACAATGTAAGGTCCCATCCATTATGTGTGTAGCTTTTTGGATTTTCCTTTCACTCGATTGTCATACAATAGAGCCAGATCTCCTACCAACGGATTTTTGTTTTTAATGTTTCGATCATGCCAATCATTCTGTTGTTGTTTTTGAATTTCTTAATCTTGTATAGCGAGTAGTCGATGTTCTTCTAGTTTGCTTAGTTGCATCAGTCAATGCCTCCTACCTTCTTCGACATCGATTTGTAAGATATCTGCTATCCTAGGTGTTTGTTGTAGAAAATGTAGTGGAACAACTGCGTCTTGGCCATAGACTAGTCGAAACGGTGTTTGGTCAGTCGAACGTTTGTATGCTATCCTGTAATCCCATAGCATTGCAGGGATTTTTTCATCCCAATCGTCCTTGTCAGTATTGCAGATTTTTGTTAAACCCTTTGTTATTGTTTTTTTAAATGCCTCTATTGCTCCATTCGACTAAGGGTGATAATTTGTACTTCATCGATGGCCAATTTTGAACTGGTCTGTTAGTGCTTTGATGGTTTTGTTAATGAAGTGTGACCCTTGATCACTGATTAAGGTTAGTGGACATCCAAATCTAGTAATTATGTTTTCATAGATGAACTTAGTAGCTACTTCACTGGAACAGTTTCAATAGGTTCTGCCTCTACCCATTTGGTTACATATTCTATTGTGGCTATTATGTACCTCGCACTTGTTCTTTTGTTGGTATTGGGAATGGTCCTATGAAATCGATGGCCCAAATTTTAAATGTCAGACTCATGTTTACTGATACCAAGGGAATTTTTGTATTAGGTAGAGTTTGACCCAATCGTTGGCATTGATCACATTAGCTAACAAAATTTTTGCAATCCTTCTATAGCGTCGGCCACCATAGTCCCAACTGCTGGACTTTCTTGGAAGTTGTATCTGCTTGGAAATGTCCTCCCGCCAGTCCATAGTGTGCCTCATGCATAATATCTTCTCTTCTGTGTTCTAACACACATCACCGAAGGATTTCGTCAAATCCAATTTTATATAAAAATCCATTTATGAGGCTGTATGGCGCAGCTTTCATGGCTAAGATTTGGTTCTTTTTCATGCTCATGCCATCTAGTGCTTGACCATTTTCCAAGAATTGATCTATGTCTTCCAATTCTGCCGAAACAACTTCTATTCAAAATAAGTGTGCATCCGGTAGGTCATCTTCGACTCATGTTGGCTCCTCCCCCGTGTCGATCCTCGACAAGTGGTCGGGCCCGACATTTAGTTTTCCTGGTCTAATGACAACTTCAAATTCAAATTCTTGGAATAGTAATAACCATCGACAAATTCTCTTGTGGTGTAAAGGTTTGTTTATGAGGTATTTTAATGCTTGGTGGTCAGTGTAGAAGATAAAAGGGTTGGCTAGTAGGTAATGTCGGTACTTTTGTAGCATAAATACCATACCTAATGCTTCCCTCTCTGTTGTTAAATAGTTTTGTTCTACTTTGTTTAGTTTTTTGCTACTGTATACTATTGGATAGTCCATTCCATCATCCCCTGGTTGTGTTAAGATCACGCCTATTACTAGGTTTGATGTGTCGATATGCAGATGGAATTTGATCGACCGATTCGGGAATCTGAGGATAGGTGTCTCAACTAGTTTTCTTTTTAATGTATCGAATGATATATTACATTCCTCTATCTAGTCAAACTCCTGATATTCTCTCAATAGTTCTTCCAATAGATAGGTCATATATGAATAGTGTCTAATAAATTTTCTGTAATATCCAGTATGTCCCAGCAGTACCCTGAGCTGTTTTGGATTCACTGGTGCCTTCAAGTCGAGGATAATATTTATTTTTGCAAAGTCAACCTTGATTCCTTCTTTGCATACAATGTGCCCTAGTAGTATTCCTATTGGGGTTAGGAAGATGCATTTCTTTATGTTGAGGGATAGCTGGATTTGTCGTCATCGTTCCAACATGATCCTTAGCCATTTGCAATGATCTTTCAACGTGGAGTAGATCATCCAATCGTCATAGTATACTGCCATTGTTTTGTAGATATATTCTTGAAATTTTTTTACCACAATTCTCGAAAATACTACCAATGCATTTTTGAGACCAAAAGGCATAATTTTGTAGGCGAATGAGCCAAATTCACATACGAATGTGGTCTTTTTTTTAATCTTCTTTGGCTATTAGTACTTGGTTATACCCTAAGAATCCATCTGTGAACGAGTAGCATTCATGTCCTGCAACTTCCTTTAAGATTTTGTCTATGTATGGCATTGAGAATGGGTCTGTTAGACTGACTTTCTTTAGTTCTATGAAATCGACACAAATCCTTAGTTTTGTCGGATCGTGTTTCTTCAGTTGGATGACCATTGGGATTTCCCATTTCGATTGGTCAATAGGGTAGATAATTCCTGCTGTGAGCATATTATCAATCTCTTTCTTGACTATCTCTTTGTATTTACGAGCTAATATGTATGGCCTTTTCTTCATGGGTCGGACATCGGGTTTGATGTCGATCTTCACTTTGCCCATTTCATGGAATAGCCCCTTGAGATCTTTATAGTCTCGAGCAAATACATCCTGGAATTCTTTCAATAGGTTTATTGTTTCAGTCGTTTGCTCTTCACTCCAGTAATTGCCAATTCTTGCCATTTTTGGTCATTCATCATTTGATATGTCAAACTATTTAGTTTTAACATTGACATCCATCCATTCTAGTGCCTTGGCTTAGTTGATTGCTTGAATCCCTTCTTTGAACTGTGAAAATGTAGCAGGGAAGTCTGCTACGATCATTCAATCGGGGTCTTCTTTGTCGGTAGTGTCGACTTTAAGTATTGTTCGAATTGGTTTTGTTGTTTCTGAGTGATACGATTTCCATCGAAATCTTTTTCCTTCTGTATTTTCATTTTCCATTTGCATTCTTGTCAACTATGGTATTATATTGGTTTGAATGTTATTGCATGATATTTTCAGTCAATCATGGTTTGGTCTCATACTATTGTTCCTAGTCGATTCTATGAATTATTTTATCTGTTTTGCAGTTTCGACTAACTTTTTGTTTTGCACCATAAAACTGAAGTCCTTGATGAAGTTTTCTCTAAGCTTGTTCCATTGGAATGTTTCACCATGTTCTTATTCCATTTTGTACCATTTATTTGGTAATTCGACTAGCATCGAGGGAAATAAGTGTGGCCATGTACGTTCATCTTTATAACAAAGTCTTCTCCATTCTCTTTCGCATGTTCTTATGTGCTTGTTTGGGTCTTTCCCTTGGATGAAGACAGGTATTTGTGCCTATTTAGTTAGCTTCCCTCCTCCAAATCTTCCTATGTAGTAAGTTGAAGCTGTTTTCCAAGTCTGAAGTCTCAACTGATGGGTATTACAAGCTGATATCTTTCAAATCCCAGCGAGCTCAATCAGAGTTCATAGAAGTACAGAGTTGTCAGTCAATCTGTCAACAAGCATGGTGCATGCTTCTTTGTATTTATTTACTCGTGTTTTAGTTCTGTAAGTGAATATTTTAGGTAGATTTACATTCATGAATTAATTTAGAGTCTTTAATGTTAGTTGGTAGCTTCTAAGAGAAGGAAAATTTAGTCTTTGTTTATGTAGAAGAAGAATGAATGAAAACAAAGGATGTAGGAGAAGTGTAACAAACTTAAATAATAACAACAAACAAACAAACAAACAAACAATATATATATATATATATATTGATTATTACTATTAATATATATTGATATTAATAATTAATAATTAATAAATGGTTATTAGTAAACTATTCTAAAATGACACATCTTTTCATGGATGGTATCCAAAGTGCCTTTACAATCAATATATATATGGCACACACTTTGTAATCTTTTATCATCATTCATCTTTAATATTTATTTTATATTTTCAATATGGAATTATTTTCAATTGGTTGATTATTCAAAGGAGTAATTATTTAGAATATCTGCATACGGATATTACATTGGTATCAAAGTCAACCCTTCCTAGGTATTTTGCTAATCTCCGGATTTTGTCAAAAATGATCAAGGTTTCCTTGAATTTAGGTCTTTGACCTCACAATGGCTTTTAACCATCCATATTCAGAGTTTCTTTGGTAAAAATACGTTTTTGACCAAAAATTGGCCTTTGGCCATTTGAATTTCATTGAATAAGTATTGATTCCACTCCAAATATGAAGCAAGAACGAGAGGGAAAAATGAAAAAAAAAAAGAATTATCAACAAAAGAGGGAAAAATGAAGAATAAAAAAAATATCAACAAATAAATAAAAGGGGAAAAGTTCAAAAAACAAAGTGAAATAGCCCATGGTTTTACGAAATAGCCCATGGTTTTACTTACAATATCTAAATTATAAACGAGTTTTATAAAATGTTTTATAACATATGCTTTGAGGACAAAGCATCATGAACCTGAAGGCAATGTAACAAACTTAAATAATAACAACAAACAAACAATATATATATATATATATAGATAGATAGATAGATAGATATAGATATAGATATTAATTGTTACTATTAATATATTTTGATATTAATAATTAATAATTAATAAATGGTTATTAGTAAACTATTCTAAAATGACGCATCCTTTCATGGATGATATCCAAAGANATATATGGCACTCACTTTGTAATCTTTTATCATCATTCATCTTTAATATTTATTTTATATTTTCAATATGGAATTATTTTCCATTGGTTGATTATTCAAAGGAGTAATTATTTAGAATATCCGCATATGGATATTGCAAGAAGAATAGAGTAAGAGAGAAAGAAGAAGTGTTGGAAATAGTTGTCATTGATGTCAAACATGGTGTCATTGATTTCAAAAAGGTGAAGAGATATTTGGTGTCAAGGTGATAATGATAGAAATAAATTGTTTGTGAATAATGTATAATGAATCCTTGAATCCCCTAAAGAATAACCTAAGGAATCCCTTGATCACAAGTGTATATAAATTCAAAACGCTCCCCTTATGGTGTAGCGGTTGTGCATGGCCCTCATGGGAAGACATTTTGAGTTATACATAAGTGGTACAAATCCCCTAGAGAATCCCCTAATGATAATGATGATGTGGAGAATAAAGGAGTCCCTAAAGTATCTTGTAGAAGTGTGAAGAGTGTCCTAAATAAATGATATTGGGTCACATGACCATGTTGATAAGAAGTGTAAGGAAGTTTGTAAAGATGTTCCTAATTAATGTCGGTAAGAAATGTGAAGAAATTCATAAAATAGTCGTGTTGGGTCCACATGAACATGTGGGTGGGATCACATAACCCATGTTGGAGAAATCCCTAGAGAGCCCCTAATATTGGAGCAAGAATATTGGGATCAAGTATGAGAGATATCTTGAAATCATGATGATGGGTCCACATAACCCCGAAAGTAGTGGTGTTGGGTCCACATGACCATGAGAAGTAGCCTCTAAAGTAATAAGGATTGGTCCATGATGCAGAGGGGAACCCCAAATTGCCATATCCCCACTGCTCTCCCCAGGATTTAGTTTGTTCTATAGTTAACAAACCTTTAAATTTGGCTTCTCGACCAAATACTTATTCTGCATGTATGAATTAGCCTCAACTAATTTGATCCGAAACTTTTATTCCACAAACACAATTCCACAATTGAGTTTTCCGCAAGACATATTTTCGCAACTCAATCTTTCCGTAATTGAGTTTTCACAACAACCTTTTGCAAGCTCCTTTACACAATCAGATTGCGGATTGTAGATTGTGGATCCACCTTCCAACTTTTCCCAAAATTGGGCTTCCACAATTTTAGTTCCACAGTTGGGTTGCAGATTGCGAACGTTCCTTCAACTTTTCCCACAATGGGCTTCTAGAATTTCCTTCTGCAAATCTATTCCTGCACCTTTTGAGATCTATCAATCTCTTGCGGCTTTGATCTCATCCATTGATCTAATATCACCCGCGGAGCTTCACTTTTCTTTCCATCTCTCTTATCTCCCATGTAGGTTCACTTCGTGAATCTTGTCCCACCGTCGATCCATATTTCTTCCTTTAATCTAGATTGTCCAATTTTAACTATGATCTCTATAACTCTTTATCAATTGATTAGAGCATCGATCAATCGATCTCTGTCCAACTTCCTTGAATTATTCCTAGTTCAATTCTCAACTTCACCTCTATAGAATTTTTACAAAGGATCATCGATCCTCTCAGTTATTGATGACATAGGATTTATTCATGTGTTTTCACACACAGAGATCCGTAAAAAAATCTCTGTAACCTTCCACTCTCAAAGTCCCTAAATTCAGAGTATGACACACATAGAACTATTAACCATTAACATAGATTCTCAATCATTCAATTCATGTATTTAGACAGTTAGACATAATTGCATTTACACAAAGATATGCTGAAATAGACTTTTCTTCATACAATACAATGAAACTGTTCATTCACAATTATCTTGGAACCTGCATTCTACTCCTCTTCGTATGGTACAAATATGGCCAACTATCTTTCGTTGGCCTACTTTTTCCCTGGTTAGCCACCTATAGCTAGATTTACATTACTTGGCTACCTCTTAGCCAAATTTACATTGTTTGGATACATCTTAGCCATATTGTACATTATTTGGATACACCTTATCCCGATTTTACATTTTTTGGATACACCTTATTTCCTCGAAGGTTTATAGAATATATACAATGGGGTTCATGAACCAATTCTGGTTCAGATCCTCAATATAGTCAACAGTCTACTAACTATTTATAATTAAGGAAAACTCTTAATCCTATCCTATGAATTACTTCCATTAGATGAGGGATTTGTTACATGACTCACACTTTGATTTAATGACTCATTCATTCACCTAGTGACTCACCTAAATGACTCATCATCCATCTAGAACCACATTTAAACATAGTTTTATTTACAATATAATAGTTCAAGGACTATTAATTCAGGAAATGAGGACCCCTTCTAGGTCTGATCAAAACATTGAACTTGTACTTGGATGGAGAGCAGGGTGCTCCCGCATCAGACTCCCCGGGAATAAATAAATATGACCTCCTGGTCATAATCTTCCATCTTCAAAATGCTTGGATCCCAAAATTTGTATTGAAGCTTTCCATTTGCTTCATGGTTGTTCTATTGTCTTCTCACTGGCTATAATTCTCCTAGAGTGTATACTTTTTGTTGCAATGATCCACTAGATTTGTGTTTCTCCTGCAACTGCTTCCCCAATTTTTTTACAATTTAGGACCCCTCCTTCAATTTTTGTTTTAAAATCATGTCGAATCTTGTTTCCCAACTCAGTTAAGCCCTCCCTACATACTTAGTCTTTCCTAGAAGCTCAAGCAAAATTTTTTTCCCTAATCCTGAAGTGTGATTCTGGTAAAAAATACTTAGGCACAACCAAGAAACTATCCTTACAAGAAAATTCGCTTTGATTTAAGATCAATGGTTGAGAATCACTTTGATCAAGATCCAAAGACCAAGAGATAGCAGGAGTGGAAGTGTGGAGTTGGAGAAGCCACGTTTCGCTTATGAAAAGGTTACAAATCAAATTCTCGACTTCCACATAGATCCAATGGTATAGAAGGGTTCCACGCAAATCAATGGCTCAAAAAGGTGGAAAAGAAAAGGGGGAGAAGGAAAGTTGAAGTTTGAACTTCATGAAAATTAGACAATTTGACTTCTGATTTCCATTTTCCGCAAAAGGTGGAAGCAGAAAGTTAAGGTTTGAACCTCGTAAAATATTGAATTTCCGCTTTCCGAAAGGCGGAAGTAGAAGGGCGGAGGCAGAAATGTGGAAGCGGAAGATGCAAGTTTTGGACAAGTAAAGGTTGGAATCTCGATTTCTGATTTCCGCATAGATAGACGATTTAGAAAGCTTCAACAAAGTTCAACAGCTCAAAAGGAATCGAAATTGCGGAAGCAAAAAATCCAAAGCGAAATGATTGAGTTTAAATTTCGAACACACTGGAAGGCTCACTTTCCGATTTCCGTTTTTCGAAAGGAAGGAAGCGGAAAGGAAGAGGCAGAGACGTTAAAGTTTAATTTTGAAAAGTTTGACTTTCTATTTTTTGATTTCTGCATAGATTGACAGTTTAGAATCGCCCCGTATAGATCAACGGCTCAGAAGGAATTGGAAGGGAGGAAGCAGAAAACCGGAGGTGGAAAGTTAGAATTTTGGTCGTAAAAAAGTTAGAGTCTTGTCTTCCTCCTTCTGTGATCCATAGATCCAAGGCTAGAGATGGATCCAAAAATATCCAATGGCCAAGAAAAGGATGAAGAAAAGGGAGGAAACCAAAAAGTGAAAAAGCAAAAGCGGAAATGCAGAGGCGAAAAAGTAGAATTTTAACTTGATAAAATTGGCAAACCCATTTTACACTTTCTAGAAGGGTGAAAGCGGAAAGCATATGTCAGGGATTCATGATCTAACGATTTAAATCAGACTCGATCCATCTTTGAGATGATCTGATCTGTCAAACCTATGGGTTTTTTTTCCGTGTGAACCATTGGAGAAAATGAGAAATCTTTGTCTCGAAACTTAAACTAAATATTTGCTTTCTTAACAGGGCTCTAATCATCGTGTTTTTCTTCTGTTTGAATAAATGACACATATCATTAAACTTATAATTGATAGTACAGTGATTAATTACATTCTCCATTGACAATTTTTTCTTGTTTATAGATCATACATATCTCTCATGATGTTCTCTTTATGTATTTTAGGTACTAGGGTTCACCAATTTAGGATGGGCGATCGCGAGATCGGGTAAAGGTTGCAGTTTTTGATGGCTGAGATTCATGGAAGATACAGGTCTATAGTCCTAAATAATTCTATTGTTTTAGATTGCACGAATGAATTAAATCTCTCAGATTCGTAGAATTGGTTAAGGGGATACATCTTTCAAAGATCAAGATCAAAGGTGGAGTCATATTGACAGTGGACGTGCATTTCGCTGATTCAACATGCTCATGGAAAATAAATTTTGAAATCTGTGGAATTGGTTAAAGGGATGCATCTTTCAACGATTTATATCTGCTCGGAATTAGATCTATGGCTAACAAAAATTCTGTTGATTCAACAAACATGGGGAAATGAACTTTTTAAATCTACAGAATTGGTTAAAGGGCTACATCTTTCAACGACTGAGATGAAGGTTTGATATAGATCAATGATTGAGGTTGATTTCATGGATTGAATGTGCACGAAAGATGGAACATCTCGAAGCTACAAAATCCTGTAGAGACGACAGGATTGGATGGAGGCAACCTTGGGTGATTTGTGATTTATGATCACAAATGAATTTTGCAATGCAAAGATGCAGGAAAAATAAAGGAGCGCGTATTTCCATCAGGCCAAGATCTGTGTAATTTGTTTTTATTTGTTTGTTTTATGAAACCGTTAGATTCAGCTAGGTGGGAAAATAAGAAGCCTGGGAATATCCTAGGTGATGGATAGAGATAGTATAAATAGGGGTGCAGAGCACCATAGGAAGGACTTTTTTCCTGGTGAAATAATTATGGACTATTGTTGTAAAAAGGTGTAAGGATTATTAATCCTCCCTTGGTCAAATGCCTATTAGATTAATTTATCATAACTTAGGAACCTTAATTAATTATTTGGGTCCACTAGTACCATTGGGTCCACTTGTCCTAATGGGTCCACATGTATGAGTCACTAGAGTGTGGGGAACACTGCTAGAAGTTAACTAGCACTTACTGCATGTGCATGCATCAACTTGGGCACCTCCTAGACCAATCCCTACATTTTAGGAGCCACTGGGTGTCCCGACACCAACCTCCTTCAGTTAGTTCAAGTTGGAACTAGTTAGTCTTAGTTAGCTTCCAATTACTTTTAGTTAGATCACAATCAGTTAGCTAGTGCTAGTTATGCATGCTAATGCATGGATGCATGTGGAGTAGGCTCCTTTTCCCACCTACCCCACTCAATTGCATTGAGTTAACTAGTTATCACTGATTGTATGAGTTGTTGGACATGTGGGAGTTGCTCGATTGGACTCTGATATTGATTGAGACACCATGAGTTAGCTAGTCAGTTAGGTACAATCACATTGAGTTGATAGAATATTACACTTGGACATCATCTGAAAATATTTTCCTTGAATATTTTATTCCTAAATTTAAAGAAAAAGAACAGATAGGTTCTAGGGAAGAAGAATCAAAACGTTTGTATGATATCCCATTTGAAGAATTATATCTATTTAGGAGACATACAAGATCCTACGTCAAGAAACTTAGGGGGTTTAAAGTTTTTCCTGCTTTACCTAAAAGGCGAGCTTCCAAGAAAATACCCGCATACACTAAGCGTTTGATTCTTGTGGAAAATTTGGGAGAACTAATAAACCTATCCATCCAAGAAATTGTTCACCCTCTGGATCAATTAGATCTAGAATCCCCTGCAGTTTTCATATTCCACAGTTTCCACCTCGAATCACAGCTATTGTAAATCAACACACGTGGAGAGAAAGAATGCCACTCAATGTGGTTGCTCCATCGCATGACTTACCCAAACACCTAGAAAAGGTTTTACCAAGATTTGATCCTGGAAAGGTTGTTTCTGTTGAAGATCACCTACAAGGTTTTTATCTGGCTTTGAATATTTTAAATGTTGAACATGAAGATGTTGTTTGCAGACATTTTTAGTATACCTTTGAATTTAAAGTATTATCATGGAATTTTAGTTTGCAAGCTGATTCAATACTAAATTGGGATGGTTTTACAAAGGCATTCTTAGGTAAATTTGGAAACCAGAAAAATGTAGCCACTCTCATGAAAGAATTGATGTCTATGAGGATGGGAGGCAAAGAAAAGGTCCAAGACTTTAATCATATATTCACCACTTTATTGAATAGCTTTAGTGCTGCAACAAGACCAACTAAAGAGTATCTAGTAGAATATTATACTACAAAACTTTATCTACCAATAGCAATGTTTGTAAAAAGGATTGGCAAAGTCACATTGGTAGGAAAATATGAGGAAGACCAGAAAGTAGAGGCATATCTGGATAGTATAGAAAGGTATACTCTAGAACCTGAGTTGAAAAATACCACAAGAAAAATTCCTTTGTTGTTAACTAAGCCCAAACAAGAACACTCTAATGAGCTAGATAATGTAGTGAAGATGGTGCATAAATTGTCAAACAAGGTAGTGGACTTGGAAAAGGATAAGGCTGTTAGTCCATATAGAAAGCCATTCAACCCTTATTAAAGGAAAAGGGGAGAGAGTGAACATCCCCAACCACCTGTGCATAATTCTGTTGTGTTTAGTTTTAATGAAGTATGCATGGATTGCTTCTGTACTTTTCACCAAGAACATCATTCTAAAAATAGTTGTCCACAATGGATTAATTCAATGAATTGGGTTATGAACCAATGGTTAGATACCCAGCTGGCAGATCTTGAAGAATAGCAAACCCAAACTAATGATCCATAACAAAAATGAAGAAACCACTATGGTATTATGGGATTGGGAAGCTACTTTGGGGCTTAGTGAAGATGAATCTACTGAGTAAATTCAAGTGTCATCAATGAATGTCATGACTAGAAGTAAAGGCCCAGTGGTGGATGAAAGTTTTTTACTGCCTAAAATAAAGAAGTTTAAATAAAACATGAAGAAAGTTCTCAGTAATACTCAAACAACACCTAAGCCTAATCCAATAAATATGAAAGAGACAATCCCAGTAGTTGATAAGTCAATGAAGACAACAATTAATAAACATGTGGAAACTTTGGAAAATAGAACAGAGAATAATAAAGAACATGCCATGGGGTATGATATTGTAGAATACATTAAGAAAACAAAGGAAAACATCTCTTTATTTGAATTATGTAATTTTCCTCAGCAAAGGACAAAAATTCTAGAAGTTTTTAATCCACAACTCAATAGTGTCCCAGAAGCTATTAAATTTGATGATGAAGTAAATGAAGCAAGCATTGGAGGAAAATATAGATCTCATACTTTACCTTTTTTGCTTTGAAATTTTTAATCATAATGTGCATAATTGTTTGGTAGATTCTGGGTCTTCATAAAATGTGATGCCACTTTCAATATGTAAAAATATTAACCGGGAAAACCTGCACCATCCCCATCTCAGATAGTTCAACTAGATAGATATGTTGCTAAAGTCATAGGGGAAATGAAAGATGTGTTGATTCGATTATCTGCAGATCCCAGTTTTTGTCAGTTTATAGATGTTATGGTAGTGGATATACCAGAAGCATATGGATTAGTTTTAAGTAGGGATTGGTCAACGAAACTTAATGGATATTTTGCAACTGATTGGTCTCACCTATGGATACCATACAATAATACTAAAAAACATTTTAAAATAATGAGGGAACCATACATGACATATAATGTAACTCAGTTAGAAGTGAAGAATGAACCTGTGAACTTCTTGTATTAAGTTTTGGAAAACACTTTTTGGAGCTTGAACTAGAAAACCATCAAGCTAAACAAACCAATTATGAATCATAAACATAGTTCTGTCTCCTTCAATTCTCATAGGCTAATGATATTGATTGTAATATAGTAGATTTAGAAGATATGTGGTGGATTCTATATTTTGCTGTGGAATGCACTAATGTTGCTGCTGAGTATGAAGCCCCAGGTCAGAAAAGGGCTATGAAATTTTTTGGTAATTTTGAACAAAATACTTTTCAGCAACAACTCAGAGAAGCACACCCTAAATTGGAGCCTTTGATCCAAAAGGACACGAGGAATCTTGGTTCTGTTCTCAAGTAGTACTTTACCTGGAATCTAGAAACCCTTGTACATAAATAAACTTGTTGTTATTGAAATTTTTTTCCAGTTTTTTATTTTCCTATTTGTTTCACCTTATTTCATAGCCTTAGTTTGTTTTCTTTTAATAAACCAACTCAATTTTTGGTGCTTAGAAGTATAGGCATCTGATTAAATTCTAACTCTTTGGATGTCAGGAATTTATTATGGGAAAGAGAAGATGATAAATTTCGATCATAATGAGATTCTTTAACTGTTGATAGATGATGGAAAGGGAAGCTAGTCTTCAAGTTCACATTTGAATCATTATAACTGTTAGAATATAATCCGTTAGGATTATTGTAAATAAATAATTAAATAGGAATTTGAATAGTTGCCCGGGAAGGTGAAAAGGTTGGTTCTCAACCGCCCCATTGTAATCTATAAATTAATGTTTTAGTCATGAATAGAAATTGAATCGGGAGTTATTACCAACAAGTGGTATCAGAGCGCTGCCATAACTCCTGCCTTTTGCCAGTCTGCTGCATTTCAGCCCTGGCATTCTGCTTGCCAGTCCATTGCCAGACTGCTCCATCAGTCTGCCAATCGAGTCGCATGCAGTGTATGCGTTACTCCTCTCCCAGCCTGTGTGCATTCATTTGTATGCTTTATTCTTGTGCTGCGATTTTGTAGAGGAAACCTAACCCTAAGTTTTAGCCACGCCCTCCATTCATCTTCTGTTGTGTATGACGCGATTTTATGTCTGTAATTCGGTGGAGTTTTAAACTCTTGAATGACTGTGTTGGAAATAATACTCGTGGGGATTACCTGCCTGTAATATTTTCTCTCTGCTTGTAATATCAGAGTATATATCTGCTCCTGCGTGCTGTGTGAAGAGTTCTGTCCATATATCATATATGCGTTGAGTATCATATATATGTTGCGTTCAGATGTATGTGATATTGCGTTGAGATGTCTATATGCCACTTACTATTTATTTGTATCTTGATGCTGTGATATATGTTAAAGGCTGCGAAGAGTCTGCCTGGTGAAGAATGCGCTGAGCTGCCTGGTGGTTGATATATAAATACATATATATTGCTGCATTGGAGATGGTGCCGTTGCTATGTTGAAGGCTGATGCTTTAAAGATTGAGTGTTGAAGATGAAGGCTGTGACTTGAAGACTGCATAATATTTTATACTGAAGACTGCTCCTACGTGGAGACCTGCGTGGAGAGTGCCTGTGTGAATGATGGCTGCGTGGAGCTACGTGGAGACCTGTGTGAAGATTGAAGCTGCGATTTGTGTGAGAGATATACCACAAGATCAACCA
Source organism: Pseudotsuga menziesii (assembly GCA_001517045.1). Classification (NCBI taxonomy): domain Eukaryota; kingdom Viridiplantae; phylum Streptophyta; class Pinopsida; order Pinales; family Pinaceae; genus Pseudotsuga; species Pseudotsuga menziesii. The sequence goes on along the minus strand of LPNX010689364.1, from coordinate 304,913 downwards.
AATAATGTCCTCTTTGTTCGTGGTGTTCCACTTGATTGCAGTAAAAGAGAGGCAGCTCACATATTTCGACATTTTAATGGTTTCAAAGCAATGAGATTTGTGAAAAGAAAAAAAAAGAAATCCTACAGCAAACCCTAATTATTTTTGTTTCGTGGAGTTTATTGATCAAGATTCTGCGAGAATTGCAATGGATTCTTTACAGCGCTATAAGTTTGATGAAGATGACAGCCCAGTATTTTTGTAAGTGTTTTCTATATAGCAGAGTGTACAATATAATAGAACAAGAGAGTTGAAAGAAGGTTAACTAGGGTAAATCATTTGAATAGCAGATGAGAAGTTCACTGTATTCAAGAGATGATATTGCAAAGGGGTTTCGGTGTTTGTGGAAAATACCGGAGGCTGCCTGTGAAGACGTGAGCTGATGAGGGCGGTGTAGACTCATCCGGCACAATGACTGTATCTTGTGAATGCTCATTATGACCTATAGTATGTGTGTTTCACAATAATTAATATGTGAAGCCGTAACAATAATTTGTTGCCACCACCATACATGAGCTGCGACTGGAGCTACTATATCGACCTCCATTTGTTCTTAAAGCTGTGACTGAACACTCTTTATATGTAAACCCTAGTTTTTCCCTAGTTCCAAACTGATATAATGAAGACTGGTATAGTGTATGCTGCTGATATAATGTATTCTGCCAGACTGATATAATGCATGCTGCAATTTGAGACTGTGTAATGGATGCTCAGATTTGAGACATTCTTATGTGATTTATATCATATATTGAAGACTGCATAATACCTATCAGCATATCACATCTGCGACCAAGTTGAAGAGCTGCCTGAGTAGAGCTGCGTGGAGCTGAATGTGAAGATTGTTGCTGCGATCCAGAGAATTGCTGATGATAATTGCTGCTGCTAATCACTTGATTTTGCAGGGTATATAGTCTGGTGCTTGATTTTTTGTGCACTTATATCATTTGCACACTAATATATTAGCTTCCAGTGCCTCCACACATTGTATAAAAAGGAATGATGTTGTATATTTGAAGCTAGTGATTGATATATTGCATATTGAAGAAGTTTGTGTATGCTCACCTGAAACTTGCATTGTACACCTTGGCAGAGACTGTAGACCTGCAAGGTTATTGTTTTTCTCTTTGTCATATCAAGTTTATTATTGTAAACTAACAGTTGTAAATATGCTCTCTTTGGCATCTAGTATTGGTGCTGCCATAGCTGGCAAAGACCATTCCAAAGACCCTTCCAAGGGAGATTGCGGCAAAGAGAGAGGACAAGGAATAAGAAATTTCAGAGGCAGAGGGGGCAGAAACAAAAGATCAGATTTGCAATGCAAGCGTTGTGGAAAAACTGGGCACACATCAGATCAGTGTTGGGCTTCATGGGAATCCATCAAAGACAAGCATAACCAGAAGAAAGATGACCAAGATGCTAGTAAATTTTCTGATTCTTGTATTATTGCACATTGTAATCTTGGATTTAATGAAATGACTTCTCTCTCATCTTATAAAGATTGTTGGCTGCTTGATACTGGTGCAACATCACACATGACATTCAGAAAAGATTGTTTTGAAGAACTTAATGAATCAATAGATGGCATAGTTTACTTTGCAGATAAGTCAAGTATTAAACCAAAAGGAATGGGCACCATTCAACTGAAGATGCCTGGATTCCTTGATTTCTTGTTGAAGAATGTTCTCTATCTTCCTGAGTTGCAGAGAAGCCTGTTGTCCATGGTGGAGATTCGATAGCAAGGCCATTCCATCCACATGTTTGATGGAATCGTTGAAATAAGAAAGTCCTCTGACAACCAAGTCATCATGACTGGATACGAAGATGGAAAGCTGCTGAAGCTCAAGGGTTCATCCGCAAGATTTCAGAACTATGCCTACCTCTCTCAGCATGGAGAAGGTAATATGTCATCTAGTTCATTGTGGCATGCAATATTTGGTCATCTAAATTATAACAGTCTTCGTTTGTTGAAAAATAATGGTGTATTTGGCTTGCCCACCATTCCTAAAGAGAAGGAAAAATGTGATGCATGTATTTTAGGGAAACATAGTAAGCTGCCATTCCATGAATCTAATTTCAGAGCTAGTAGGAAATTAGAGTTAGTACATTCTGATTTGTGTGGCCCAATGCCAACTCCTTCAGCAAATGGGAAAAAGTATTTTATGACATTTGTTGATGACTATTCAAGAATGTGCTGGACATACTGTTTAAAGACAAAATCAGAAGCATTTCAAACATTCAAAGACTTTCATGCATTAATTGAAAAGCAAGCACAATAAAAAATTGGTACACTTCGTACTGATAATGGAAAAGAATAAACTTCAAATGCTTTTGAAGCTTATCTTCGTCAACATGGAATTGCACATCAGACTATCGTTCCCTACAATCCTCAACAAAATGGTGTAGTGGAGAGAATGAATAGAACCATAATGAATATGGTTCGCTCAATGATGTTTTTCAAAAATGTAAAACTAATGTTTTGGGGTGATGCAGTAAAATGTGCAGCATATTTGAGAAATAGAAGTCCATCAAATGCACTTGATAACAAGACTCCACATGAAATGTGGTTTGGCCATCTCCCTTCAGTCAGGCATCTCAGAGTTTTTGGTTCCACCTGTTATGCCTTGATTCCGAAGGAGCAAAGAAACAAGCTTGTTGCTCGAAGCAGAAAGTGCATTTTACTGGGGTACAAAGAATACTCCAAGGCATACCGGTTGTATGATGAGGTAAACAAGAATTTTTT
>LPNX010689364.1:272558-301146 GCA_001517045.1 Pseudotsuga menziesii | reverse complement strand
AATTTTGCATGACAGATTGCAATCCTATATCTACTCCAATGGAACAGAAAATGAAGCTCACATCAAGCGAAGGAAAAGAATTTGAAGATGCGACCAAGTAAAGACAACTTGTTGGAAGTCTTATCTACCTTACAACAACTAGACCATATATTTCTTATGTTGTTGGCATACTTTCAAGGTTCATGCATAAACCTTGTGAAGGACACTGGTCAACTGCAAAGAGGGTTCTAAGATACTTGAAGGGGACTCAAGACGTTGGACTCAAGTAATCTAAAGTGGATGAATTCAAACTTATTGGGTACTCAGACTCATACTTTGATGGCGATAAGGAGACAGGAGTATCAACTTCTGGATACACTATGAGTCTTGGATCAGCAGCTGTTTCATGGAGATCTTGCAAACAGTCAGTTCCAGCATATTCAAAAACAGAAGCAGAATATGTGGCTGCAGCTGAAGCAACGAAAGAAATAGTATGGCTCAGGAAGATACTTGAAGATTTGCAAGAAAAACAAGAGAAATCCACTCCATTGTTGGTCGACAATACTTCTGCAATCAAGCTGGCAAAGAATCCTATATTCCATGATCGAACCAAACACATCAACACAAAGTATCATTTGATTCGACATCATGTAGAGGCCAAGACAGTCTATCTTCGACATTGTTCCACAAATGATCAAGTTGCAGACATCTTCACCAAAGCGCTTGGACGAGAAAAGTTTGAAAGATTCAGAAACATGCTCGGACTTACGAACACCCCTTCAGATTAAGAGGGGGATTGGTAGAATATAATCCATCAGGATTATTGTAAATAAATAATTAAATAGGAATTTGAATAGTTGCCCGGGAAGGTGAAAAGGCTGGTTCTCAACCGCCCCATTGTAATCTATAAATTAATGTTTTAGTCGTGAATAGAAATTGAATCGGGAGTTATTACCAACAATAACCCTTGTGAAATAGCCAAGGCTCATGAGGTATGGAGTACTATCTTGGGGTTTCATACATTCTCACATTAATACCTATCTTAGGAAGCATATCATGATGGACCCATGGAAAGGAAGAAGGTCCGACGAATGTATGGTATTCAAAATGATCCTATTTCTACAAATCAAAAAAGGCCAAAAGGCTTAGATTGAAAAGTAAATTTTCTGAAATATTCAGTCTTCAATTAAAGAAATGATGTTGAAGAAATAAATCGTCAGAACAAAAGGGTCGTTAAAACAACAAATATCAACACGGTTCTTCTCCGTCTGTGGGTTTGATAAGCAAACAAAGTTGTCACTCACACAAAAGTACATTGTCGATGGAATAACCTGCACCAAATTCTCATAATAGAAGGAAGATTCAAAAGACTTTTTTCAGTCATAAAGAAAGCATCAAAAGAATGCTTATAGCATGGGAATGAAGAACAGACAAATACACTTGTATTACTCTATTACGATCCTGTACATTCTTATCTGATGGAAATTCAAAGACAGGGGGTAAAATGAACTTCATACTTTGACCCTAGGAGAGTTATCAAGACACCAATCTTTTGGTTACCCTACTCCGAAAGAAATGGTATAAAATGTGATGCTTGAAAAGTTGCATCCATGGATAAATCTAGTTTAAAGAAGTCTTGAGAAATGCTTGTAAGTAATTATTGAAAATTCACAGTGCAGTAGCATATGGAAATCTTGTTGTTCAAAGAAGGTTTTTTCATAGATCTGTGTTCACCATCTAGTGGCCAATTGTTACTGCTGCAACTACTTCCCCAAAAAATTTACATTTTAGGGCCCCTCCTTCCATTTTTGTTTTAAAATCACACCCACTCTTGTTTCCCAAATCAGTTAATCCCTCCCTTCATACTTAGTATTTCCAAGAAGCTTGAGAAGAAGGTATTTCCCTAAGCCTGAAGTGTGATTTTGGTAAAAAAATACTTAGGCGCGACCAAGAAACAAGCCTTACAAGTAAATCCACTTTGATTTAAGATCAACGACTGAGAATCACTCCAATCAAGATACAACGACCAATAAATGGTGGGAGTGAAAGTGTGGAGTTGGAGAATCCAAGTTTCTCTTATGAAAAGGTTACAAGCCTGATTCCCTACTTTTGCATAGATCCAACGATCCAGAATGGTTCTGGGCAGATCAACAGGTTGGAAAGGTGGAAAAGAAAAGGGGGAGATGGAAAGTTAAAGTTTGAACTTGTGAAAATTGGACAATCCGACTTCTGGTTTCTGCTTTCTGCAAAAGGTAGAAGTGGAAATGTGGAATCAAAAAGTTAAGGTTTGAACTTCGTAAAAGATTGATTTTTCGCTTTCTGATTTCCTCTTTTCAAAAGGAAGAAGCGGAAGGGTAGAGGCAGAAATGCGGAAGCAAAAGATGCAAGTTTTAGTCAAGTAAAGGTTGGAATCCTGATTTTTAATTTCTACATAGATCAATGGTTTAGAAGGATTTCACAAAGATCAATGGCTCAAAAGGAATCAAAAGTGCAGAAGCGAAAGGATTGAGTTTAAATTTTGAACACATTGGCAAGCCCGGTTTCCGATTTTTGGAAGGGAAAAAGAGGAAAGGAGGAGGTGGAAAAGTTAAAGTTTAATTTCAAAAATTTTGAATTTTTGTTTTCTGATATTTGCATAGATCGATGTTTTAGAATTGCTCCACATAGATCAACGGCTCAGAAGGAATCGGAAGGGCAGAAGTGGAAAAGTGGAGGAAAAAAGTTAGAATTTTGGTCGTAAAAATTTAGAGTCCCGTCTTCTGCTTTCCTCGATACGTAGATTCAATGGCTAGGTGTGTATTCGCAAAGATATAATGACTAAGAAAAGGTGGAAGTGGTAAAGCAGAAAATCAGAAAAGTGGAAGTGGAAATGTAGAGGCAGAAAAGTAGAATTTTAATTTAATGAAATTGGCGAACCCGTTTTCTACTTTCCAGAAGGGACAAAGAAGAAAGGAGTTGTTAAGGTTGCGTGATATAACGGTTCAAATCATACCCGATCCATATTTGAGATGATCTGGGCCATCCAACCTCGATTTTGTTTTTTCCAATGAACCATTGGGGAAAATGAGAAATATTTGTCTTAAAACTTAAACTAAATATTTGCTTGCTTAACCGGGCGCTAATCATCGTGTTTTTCTTTTGTTTGAATAAATGACACATATCATTAAATTTATAATTGAAAGTATGGTGATTAGTTACATTCTCCATTGAAAAATTGTTCTTGTTTACATATCAAATATATCTCTCATGATGTTCTCTTTATGTATTTTAGGTACTAGGGTACACCAAGTTAGGATGGACGATCGCGAGATCAGGTAAAAATTGTAGTTTTTGATAGCTGAGATTCATGGCAGATACAGATCTATTGTCCTGAAGAATTCTGATTTTTTAGCTTGCGTGAATGAAATAAATCTCTCAGATCCACAGAATTGGTCAAAGGGCTACATCTTTCAATGACCAAGATCAAAGATGGAGTCATATCGACAGTGGACGTGCATTTCACTGATTCAACATGCTCATGGAAAATAACTTTTGAAATACGTGGAATTGATTAAAGGGTTGCATCTTTCAACGACTGATATATGCTCAGAATTAGATCTATGGCAGAGAAAAATTTCGTTGATTCAATAAGCACGAGGAAATGAAAATTTGAAATTTGTGGGATTGGTTAAAGGGATACATTTTTCAATGACTAAGATGAAGGTTTGATATATATCAACGATTGAGGTTGATTTCGTGGATTGAATGTGCATGAAATATGGAACATCTCAGAGCTGTGAGATCCTGTAGACACGACAGGATTGGATGTAGGCAACCTTGGCTGATTTGTGATCTACAATCACAAATCAATTTCACAATGCAAAGATGAAGGAAAAATAAAGGAGCGTGTATTTCCATCACGACAAGACCTGTGTAATTTTTTTTTATTCTTTTGTTTTATGAAACTGTTAGATTCAACCAGGTGGGTGAATAAGAAGCCTGAGAATCTCCTAGGTGATGGATAAAGATAGTATAAATAAGAGTGTAGACCACCATAGGAAGGAATTTTTTCCTGGTGAAAGAATTCTGGACTATTGTTGTAAAATAGCTACCTCTTTTCTAATAAGAAGGATCATTGTTATGGAAAAAAATTCCTATGGATTGGGGTGTACCACAACATACAGATAAACCACAGAAATCAATCCCTTCCCAATATGCACAAGAAATAAAACATCTAACACTAAAGGATCTCGAATCATACCTTATTCTGGACAGTTGAAGTAGATCCCCATTGAGCTTTTTCTAATCCCGCTTGCTTTAGCCATTCACTCTTAACAACAGTAAACAAAGCAAGAATGCTATATAATATAGTGTTAGGCCTACTCTAGCATATATAATCAATCATGCATAATCAATTAAACACATCCATGGATTCAATATTCATTTAAATGCACATCATTGGAGAGGAAAATATATTTCTATTAATAAAATCAAATATTACACAAGTGACAACCTCTCTCGGCACGTCTGCGAACTGGAGAAACAGAGTCATCCACCTGGGCCTCCACCACCTCAATCCTCCATCTCTCGATAGCAAGCTCACAAGAAAAGGAAAGCTTGGGAAGAACACAAAGTGCTCCAAGGGACAAAGGGACGCAGACTCAAGTACAAGCAAGTTACGACAACAATGGACTATAGTTTTCTTGCTCTGCAATTCCTCTTCTTTAATGTATCCAAGGGGTTCCTTATATAATAATACAAAGGGGTAATGGAGGATAAAATATGAGCGATATCGAGGCATATGGAAGGCTAAGAGACAAGTGCCTTGGACATACATCAAGGAAAACTCCAAAAATATTTGGCCTTTTGCACACATCCCGATATATGCAGGTTTAAGTTCAATATCCGCTTATGTACACGAGAAAGGGATTAAAAGTCGCTTATAGAAAATAACAGGTGGTTTTAGGGATGATCTTGGAAACATCAAAGGTACAATATTGGTCCATGGGGTCCAAAGAGTCTACAGAGGGATAGGGAAGGCCATAAATGTGTGATCTACCATGTGTGGTAAAATCAACTGAATAGATGCCCCCTAATGTGTGAGGTCATAGGGGTAACATGATGGCCGAAATACATTATAAATCCATCCCAGAAGTGGAGTGATGAAGAACCAGGTGGAAGAACCAGCCATCCATCAGTATAGTACAATAATCAATCTCCATATATGACTGCAAATACATATAGAAATCCCAGATACATAAGAGTACAATGGCCATGAATAGGCATGATATACAAAATGTGACATTTGTGGTCATCACCACATACAATATGTAATATATAAGAATCTCCATGACGAAGATATACAAAGGATTAACATCTCCATGGAAGCTAAATATATACAATGGATCAATATCTCCATAATGGTTGAAGATGTCAAAGTTAAAATTAAGCTATTAAAGACCTTCCAAGGTCTGCCTCATTAAATACAAACTAATATTAAAAACATTTCCATTTAAATAAACATCATCATAATTGAATAAACAGAGGAGGCATCGTGACCATCCATGTGGTCCAATATCGACACTCTGTTCACATATATAAAACCCACAGACCAAATATCTTAAACAAGTATCGCATTCATTTGCTTAACTCATTGTAAAATCCACATTATAAAACACATACACAGTAAGTCAAAATACAGCACCATGCCATCGTTCTTATTACTACTTTCAGCCTTACAATTTTGCAATAAAGAGTAATCGCTCTTTTATTAAGAACTCTCATCATAATATCTAATTGTTCATTGTTTTTACATAGGAAACGACTAGGATTTCAAATCTTGTAAATCATTCTACATTTACCATAGGCCTCGCTATACTAACATATGCGAACGATATTATAACAACCACAAAGCTTATAATAAAAACATCAAAACGCTATTATCACAAATACTTTTCGCTACAACGAGGTCGCAAGACCCTAGCACTAGCACCTAAGCTTTAACACGGTCTCGGCCATAGTTTTACTAATTACATAGACCATTAAGAATGAAACCTACAGTAACGATAGCGATCGTGGGTCTTCCCCATGGCTTCCCATATGTTCCACATACATAATAATAAAATGAATCGGTATGAAACTTAACCATTCAAGCTAGCGTAGAAACCCTAGGAAGTGCCAAAGCCATACATGGCATGGCTTTACCCATGCGCTGCCCAGTAATCACAACTAAGTAATAAATAATTCCAATTTATACACAGAGCATCCAATTTGGCGAATGCCTCTTACAAACTCCCACTCTAATTAAATACATTGCTTTAATAAAAATGCAGAAGGAAATCGTATGCATAGCATATCAATATTAACCATTACCATCATATAAAAACGATACATATATCTATTTGCAACAGACTTTACCAAAGTATTTTTACACAGTCGCTATTAAAGGCCGAGGATGAGGTTTATGCAGGCGTGCCAATGGGATATGGCACCATTGCGTGCAATGGTGCAGCCCATGGCTATAAAGCCCAAAACCAAAATAACGATTTACATAACTAAAATGAAATACACAGATGCATTAAGAGCTCTAGATTTACTCCATGGCCAAAATGAAAACACCATACATTAAAAACCCAAGTCTATTACATAGGCCCAAAGGCGATTTGAGTTCACACAGTAAAACCCCCTTTTAGCAATGATAACCTAGTTCTACCCCAAGCTAAGAAGTGACAAGATTTTCTTGTTTATAGCAGGCTTACCGTGGCCACTTTTGCAAGACATTGGAGCATATAGCGAAGTATGGAGCCACCCCACCTTCATTACCCTGCCACCTACAACCAAAAACAAACATGATAGGGTTGAGAAGTATAACTATGAAGGAGCCTTGAAACCAAACATAAAATGCAGTCATGAAACCAAATGGAGCTTACCTTCATCACGTGGGCGTAGTCTGCTTCGCAACACAAAGCCGAAACCCCAATTCTCCATAGACCCTAACGAAATGACCAAACTGAATCATGAGCCAATCCCTAATCTTGGGCTACCATGAAAACTAAGGTGAATTAATGCCACCAGCTGGTAACCACTATCAAAATGCCAAACCCACTCTTCCATGGTTCAAACTTCATTGCATTATCGTGGGCTTCACTCACCATGCAAAAGCTTAAACCCATTTAACATATGGTGTAACCATATGTTATATTTTCGCCACCCTACACTAGCACAGTTCTTATATTAATACAATGTCCGTTAAAACATGGTTTCATACATGGTATGTGCTAGTCCATAGTCCAGTCATAGGGTTTAGTTTTTAAATAACATGTAAACCCTAGGTTTAAAGTTTAGGTCTTTTCTCCTCTTTGTCACAAGTCTCAAGTATAAAAACCATGGAATACGAAGTATGCCATGGTAATATATTAACCTATATTAAGATCAAAGTCTGATCAATAATCCATGATATATAACCTGCAAACAAAATCAAAAGACATGTTAATACTTATAATTGAAATAACCGAAGTATGATCACATAATGGACTAAATATACAATATAGGTGATTTTAACTACGTTAAGAAAATAATGAAAGAAGTAATTTTACCTTGCTATAATCTGAGTCCGGAATGAAGAATAATAATGAACAGTAGGTATGCTATTAATCAATTTGTTTAGCGCTCTTTAAATCTCTGTCATTAAGTAAGATCTGCATACAGGATAAAAGTGGTGCCTTAGTTCGAAGAAATAAGTAAGCATGCAAGTCAAGTGAATACTTTACCTCTCAGACCCAAGTCCCGCCACTCCGCCCACTCTGTTCCCACAAACAAAGTTAAGTGAGAACCTAATAAATAACAAGTAACCATGTGCTGAAGTAACCGAGGCATTCCTCCAAATAATTAGTACATCGACCGAAATAAATAAACATGAGAATAGTTAATAAACAAAATCATGACATCTTAAGTAAAAAGCAGTAATAACAATGACTAAAAGTAAATGACAGAACGTAAGAACAACTGATGAGGAGACAATGGTACATGAAGTGTACGGTATAAGTTTCCGCAAGTTAATTAATGTTCCGTAAAGGAAATTTTTAATAGCCTAATAATTTTTATATATTTTTTATTTTCAATTTTTGGGGACATTACACCAATGACAATATTTTCAAACTTATACATGAAAACATTATGAATATTCATAATTATGTTTTGTAGAAGCCGCATCTTTGACTTGCTCGGCCTCTTCACGAGTAAGTTTCACATTAGTCCAGTTCATGTTTTTCGCAGAGCAAGAAATGACAATCTTTTCAAACTTATACATGAAAATATGCTTGGTGTTTACACAACCTTTCATTGTTCTAATACTATGAAACACATATTTTAAAAGGATATAATTTGTACACATTTCTTCAAAAAAAATTGTAATTCATTAACCTCATACATTGAAAATTTATCACTATGTTTGTGTGTTTCCATCAATTTAGCTTGAATTATTCCCATCTCTATTTGCTAAGTTGACATGTCTGCTCTAGCAATTCCCAAACAAAACATAGTAGATATAAATTAAAGGACCCATGGGAGAAACAATCAAACCATACAACCCTAGACAAAAAATGAGAGGCAGAGGACTATTGGTGTATCTATCCTTCCATCCCATTGACATATCCCAATGAACCACCAGCCCACAAATTCTTAAGAGAGAATAATGCCAACAAAATAGAAAGAATAACTCCCTACATACCTTGTCAACACAAATTCAGAAGAAGGATAAAACAAGAGCTACAGTTTACTTGAGTATTGCAAAAATCATCGATGCACAACATTCCCAAGGAAATGACATGTATGAACCCTAAACATTGAGGAAAGCAAAATGAGAGTTTGAAGATTCACCATAAGGAAGAGCTTGGAAAATATTCCCCTTAAAGCTTTAAATTATCCTTCCAAAAAAAAATGTATCCATCTCATTGGCCATAGAAATCTTTCTACATGTGAGTATGATCCAATGCAATAGGCATATAAGCACGGGGCTTCACTTGTTAACCAATATCCTATCATGTTAGTTCATATTGTGGGTTTTAAAATTATTAAAAATTGAACCAATATATTGCAGGTATTGGGGGGGATGAGGGGTTTAAGGTGGGGGTGGGTAGGGTGGTTTATAAGGATTGAGGTATAAAAATGGGTGGGGAGGAGTTTTTAAGTATTAGGAGGGGGTTTTAACAAAAAGAGTTTGGGTCAATATATTTGGAAATTAAGGGTATTCTTTAATATCCCATGATCACACATGCTATGTGAGATGTTCACTAAGTGAAGTCCCCGTGCATATAAGGTACATGTATGTTGTTTATGATTTAGCATCAAAAGGCCCCAATTGGAATCTGCTCCCCACCCTTCCATCCTTACCTTGATTTGATCTCAAGTGTTGATTTCAAGGACTCAAAAGCTGGGTTGGTTCCCCTCTATTTTGCATATACAAACATTTTCCAAATTTTATCATTAGGTTATCGAGTCTATGAACTTGAGAGGTATGGCCTCTAAGGATGTAGAAAATTCAATATACTAAAAACAAGTGATCATTCCTAGTGTGAAATGTATACCTGCTTAAGGGAGACAACATGTAAAGTGTTTTTTTTTCTCGTTTTCCAAATATTAACTAATTGATTTCATGGTCATAGCCAACAATATCATTAGGTCTTTATAAAAAGACGATACTTGTGCTTGATTACTCATCATCACTGGTGGAACCCACTCGTTTTCTATTGAAGTTAAAAATAATCCCACATTACATTGATGTTTTAGATGACCTTATACTTGCATTTCATAACACTCAACAACTCCAACTAATCCATTGGACTTGAGTGGACCTATGCTAAGAACATGTATTTCCTCATTAAAAAAATAACATGTTCAAATCCAAAAAAAAATATGGTATATAAACCAAAAAAATACATATATTCAAATTTTATTGAAGCCACATCTTTTGACTTGCTTAGCCGCTTCACAAGTAAGTTTCATTATTAATTTTAATGTAAATTTAATTAAATATGGAGTAGGCTTCAATAAAATCTTTATGATAATTAATACAAATAAAAAAACCTGAGTTCGTTGGTTGGTATGATAATTAATATAGATTCAAATTCTGCATTAAAATATGTGCCTATGACTTCATGTTATGCATTAATATGTGTATATAATTTTAATATACTTTAAATTTGACTTCATGTAGGTATTTAAATATTATGCAAAACTAAATTCCCCTTTATTAAGTTCTACGCAAAATTTAATTTGTGTTAAGCACGTCTGAAACTTGAAAATTTAAGCAAGTGAATATTTTCAAAACTTTACATTTACAATAGTTTAAAGTTTAATTAATTTAAAATTAGATTAGGTTAATGTTAGATTAGTTGGAAACTTGAAATTTACTTAAAACCCTTAAATATATATTAGGTTAAAGTTTAGTTAGGTTAAAACTAGATTAAGTTAATGTTAAATTAATTAAAAATATGAAATTTACATACTTTAATAATGTGAAAAATCATATTAAAATTTAAGAAATTTAAAAATTTTAGTGAGTTGAATATTTTAGAAACCTTAAATTTATATTAGGTTAAATATTAGTGAGGTACAATTTAGATTAGGTTAATGTTAAATTGGTTACAAATGTAAAATTTACTTACTTTAATAATGTGAAAAATCATTTTACTTACTTTAAAAATGTGAAAAATCATACTAAAATTTAAAAAATTTGAAAAATTAAGGTAAATATTTTATAAACTTTAAATATAGGTAAGGTTAATGTTTAGTTAGGTTAAAATTAGATTAATTAGAAATGTGAAATTTATATAATTTAACAATGTGAAAAATCATACTAAAATTTGAGTAAAGTGAATATTTTAGAAACCTTAAATAAAGATTAGGTTAAAGTTCAGTTATGATAATTAGATTATGTTAATGTTAAATTCGTTAGAAAAACAAAATTTACTTAGTGAAAAATCATATTAAAATTCAAGAAACTTAAAAATTTGAGTAAGATAAAAATATTAAAAACATTAAATATAGATCATGTTAAAGTTTAGTTAAATAAAATTTAGATTAAGTTAATGTTAGATTATTTAGAAATATGAAATTTACTTACTTTAACAATGTGGAAAATTATACTAAAATTTAAGGAACTTGATAATTTGAGTAAGATGAATATTTTATAACCTTTAAATATAAATTAGGTTAAATTTTAGTTAGGTTAACATTAGATTATATTAATGTTACATTGGTTAGAAATGTGAAATCTACTTAATTTAACAATGTGAAAATTCATACTAAAATTTAAGAAACTTGAAAATTTGAGTAAGGTGAATATTTTAGAAACCTCAAGTATAGATTAGGTTAAAGTTTAGATAGGATAATTGATGATGATGTTTAACATCCACTGAGACCGGATTGGTCTATCGGACCTAAGAAACAGATTATTGGCAGTGATCAGCTCACCGCTGAGTGCTTTACAAGTCTAGCTCTATAATTCTAATAGAAATTTCCTACAAAACTTGGATCTGTCTATGAAATTTATTCTAGCTGTCAGTATTATGCATTCTTGCTAGCTTCATTTTGCTGGCTTCTTGTCTGTATAGGAGAAAATGTCTTTGTTATAGTCTTTGGAGATGATGGAGCAGTTTTGTTCTTTTTGCCAACTTTGATCCAATCTGCACTGTGCAGATTCCCTTGCGGGAGCTTTTTGGCTGAATCTGCTGGGGTACTATGTGCTGCAGGGGAGTCTTCATTATGAACCTGAAGAGATTTCTTGTCCTGCATCGGATCTGGATTTTCTAAAGGAACTTCGGTTTTGCTCACAGTATGAGATTTTTTGTCCTGCATCGGATCTGGATTTTCTAAAGGAACTTCGCTTTTGCTCACAGTATAGTGATCCGGATTTGCTCCACTCCACCACGTGGATCTACGGTGGTTTTTCCTGGGATTGGAATTCTGTGATTCTTTGGGACAATCTTTAGCTAGATGTCCTGTTTCAAAGCAACTTCGGCATTTGAATAAAACGCTTTCGTAATCTAACTTTTGGATCCATACATAGCTCTTACTCGTCAAATGAATTTCGGCTGGGAATCCTATGCTAAAGTCCATTTCCACATAGATGCAAGCATAGGTAGTCTTGAAGTAGGCCTGTGTGTCTTCACTACTGAAATACAAGGTACCAAGTGCATTTCCAATGGCTTCAAGCGAGGTAGAGTTCCAAAGATGCAAGGGCAGGTTGGGGAGCCTGACCCAAACTGGGGCTGAAGAAATTTGTTCTGAAGTTGGGTCAAAGGAAGGGTTCCAAGGCTTCATGAACAACCCCAATTTTCCACAAAACCAAGGGCCAGATGCTTGAATGGTCGTTCTGTCCTCCGCCGTTACAAAATCTAGATTAGGTTAATGTTAGATTAGTTAGAAATATGAAATTTACTTACTTTAACAATGTGAAAAATCATATTAAAATTCAAGAAAATTGAAAATTTAAGTAAGGTGAATGTAAATTAAAAACCTTAAAATTAGTTTAAGTTAAAGTTTAGTTAAATTAAATTTAGATTAGTTAGAAATGTGAAATTTACTTATTTTAACGATGTGAAAAAACATATTAAAATAGTGGTAATGGTATGAAAAGTTAAAAAAAAAGGTTTTTTGTTTCAATGTTTTAATAAAGATATGGATCAATTTTAGTGTTAATAAATTGAATTAATTTGAACAACTTTTTAGTTACTTGCAAAGCATAGGTTTCTGTGTTATATGAATTATTTCAAAGATTATTGCATTAATTTAAGTAGCATCCATTAAATTCAACACGGTTCAATTGTTTTTAACTCATGATTAATTGCATTGATTTTAGTATTGTTGTATTGAATATACTATTGGTCAATTCATTTACATAATAAGATCATTGATTTCAGTAATTGTTGCATTGAATTAACTTTTGGTCAATTGTTTTCATCTTCCAATCAGACAAGTAAGTGTTGCATAAAAGAACAAAGACAAAACTTAGAAGACATGTAATTTGATCAACCAGAGGAGCAAGGAAGACATAGATATGAAAGACAGAGTGTAGATCAACAAACAAGGTTAGAACAAATGACGTTTGAAAAATGAGAAGATCAAAGAAGAAGAATGCAGAAAGACAAAGAGCTTATTGACAAAAACGATAAGAAGAAAACACCAAGGAACAAAATGAAGAACAAATAAAACAAAACATTGGGAATAACAATTTTGATAGAATGTGTCAAAGAACACAATATACAACAGGGATACTATGATAGAAGTTTCTTTGATGATGACTAAACCTTCCTCAAGCTAGATTTTGAAGAAGGGTATGCCCTTTATAAGTGCTGAAATGTGGAACCAAATCATGCAAAGTTGTAATGGTGCCATTTATATAGAGCTTCTGTGTGATCTCCACATTGTGAATGGTGCAAGAAGAGGTACCAATACTCTCAAATCCATTCGAAGTTGTACCTACAAATATGAAAAGAAGGATTAATCAATGAGCTCTCAAAGCTCTGATGTCATGTATAGATTTGATAGCCTGAGCTCTAATACCATGTTGGAATTCTAAAGTGTTGATGGTGAGAATAATTATATAAACAAGATAAGGATCTAGGTACACAATTAACCTTAGAGATAATTGCAAAGAATTAACATAAGGAGAGAAGAAGAAGAATCATGAACACACATTAATGAATGATCAATAAATTATAATTGATATTATTACATAGGTAATACATCCTTATAAAGGAACATAGAGTTGCTAGGAGACAACTCATGCTATCTCATAAAGTATGCTTACTAAATATGATAAACCCCCATAGGTGAATAAAGCAGTTTCATAATAAGACCAAGAGCTAAATAACTAGATAAGGAATAAGTGAGTGATGATGTGTAGAGGAAAATATTGCTAATCATGGAATGTGGAGAGAAAATCATGGAGGATGGGTTGGAAACAAAAGATATGAGTTTCCTAGTTAACTGGATTTACCTTATCCACGGAAAAGTTGGCTAGAAGAATAAGGAAGAATATGCGGGAAAACGTAGTTACTAATTCTGGGAGTCAATAAAGTGGTAAATATAGACCTAGAATTAGAGCTCTGAGCATTTATGGGGTATAGATGGCAAGTGTGAATTTGTAGTGCAAGTGGATGCCAACTATCTAGGCTAGCGGGTAGGAAATTAATCAAAATTGATTAATTATTTTATCCTAATTTGTGAGTGGGTTCATAATATTCCAACACCCCCTTAAAGTCTAACTTTATGATGATATATTTGAAATAATAATAAATATAGATGCATATAGGGCCCAGAAATAAGGTTATGGTAGTTACTAATTCTGGGAGTCAATAAAGTGGTAAATATAGACCTAGAATTAGAGCTAAAGAATTTATGGGGTATAGATGGCAAGTGTGAATTTGTAGTGCAAGTGGATGCCAACTATCTGGGCTAGCGGGTAGGAAATTAATCAAAGTTGATTAATTATTTTATCCTAATTTGTGAGTGGGTTCATAATATTCCAACACCCCCTTAAAGTCTAACTTTATGATGATATATTTGAAATAATAATAAATATAGATGCATATAGGGCCCAGAAATAAGGTTATGGTCACCCTTTTACAATTTATCTTGTCCAAAGAACCGCGGAAAAAGGAAAAACCACATGGGGAAAATCCTCCCTGAAGAAAGGAAATGAAAGGAAAACCAAAAATGTTGAACTGATCGTCTTGCTTCTGCTCCAAACTAAATTTTTATGTATGGAGGAATCTTCTTCTTGGGAAGAAGATAAATCTTCAAACCCAGGTCAAAAACATAAACAAATGCTGGATGGAAACTGAGACCTTGTAAAACAAATAAGATCCAATGATGAGTAAGGATGACTTAAAGATCTTGAGAGCTGTAATCAGCTCAAATATAATGTGATGACTTGGACTTCGAACCAATAGAGATGAAATCATCTCCGGATAGGTGAAATAAGTGTCCAAGCGAATGTATGAGGTCTCCAACTTCATTTACATAGAGAGGATGTGTGCAAGTGATCATGTAGGAACACAGAGAAGTAGTAGGATCAAAGAGTGTGAATGCAAGGGCTTTATGGGTTGATCTAGCTTCCAAAGAATCCAAAAGAACAAAAATCATCACATTAGTAGGCTCATGGAAATATACTAGTAAATAATCATATGTGGTATAAGTATTAAAGGATTAAGGAATGAGATGTTCAAAATATTCAAGGAGGATCTGAGAATGAGTGCAAAGAACAAAGGAGTAGTTCTAGAAGCGCATGGGATAAAGTATGGTGAGTGGTATGAAAAAAATAGGACTTAATCTAGCTAAGAAAGCATCTAGGAAGACACTAAGTTTTGCACCATCAAGAAGAGAGGTATGCACAAAGTGTGAAGGATCTAGCATATGGATCTCAGAATCCATGATAGAAGACATAAACAACACTAAATGTGTGAGAGAATCACCAACAACAGAAACGGAAGGTCCATTAGTCACTTGTTCTTCATTATTAGCATGATAAGAAGATGAATCAATATCTTCAACCTAAAGAGATATAGAAAAATTGGCTCTTAAATATTTTCTTCTTGATTTAAAGAGGAAGCATTTGAATTAAGAGAAATGATAGCAACATGAATTGTATGAGAGACTTATTCATCATGATAAAATTCATCAGAGACTGTAGAGTTCGAAATAACTTGAGAGAGAGAAATCATTGAGGAGCTAGATAATCTCTCCAAATAGCTAGAGGAATCCTCATTGGGATTTCCAAAAACTCTATCCAATGTTGTCCACGGATCCTTTGGGTATGTAGCAGAATCAATAAGGTAGCATGTGATTGGAGAAATATCTAGACATGTATCTCTAAACACCTTATCACAGTCATTCATCCAGTCACTTAGCTCTTCATAAGACTATTCACCAGCTCCAATAGATATCTCATAGAGATTTTTTTTCTTTAGAGATGAAATCATCTTCAATTTCCACTCTGAATAGCTCGTGAATGGAGCAAGAAAAGGAATCGATACTCTCAAATCCATTCGAAGTTGTACCTTCAAAATAAACCTTCAAATTTGTAAAGGAGAATTAATTAATGAGCTCTCAAAACTCTGATGCCATGTAGAGATTTTATATCCTGAGCTCTGATACCATGTTGGAATTCTAAATCCTTGATGGCAACAAGAATTCTATAAACAAGATAAGGATCTAGGAACACAATTAAACTCACATAGAATTGTAGAGACTTATCATAAGGAGAGAAGAAGAAGAATCATTAACACACATTAATGAATGATCAATGAATAATAATTGATATTATTACATAGGTAATACATCCTTATAAAGTAAATTAGAGTTGATAGGAGACAACTCATGCTAGCTCATAAATAAGGCTTACTAAATATGATAAACCCACGTAGGTGAATAAATTTGTATCCTAATAATACCAAGAGCTCACGAATTATCTAAGGAATGAGTGAGTAATGATGTGTAAAGGAAAATATTGCTAATCATGCCATATGGAGAGAAAAACATGGAGGATGGGTTTGCAACAAAAGATACTAGATTCCTAGTTAACTAGCTTTACCTTATCCACATAAAAGATGGATAAAGGCAGAATAAGGCAGAATCTGTAGGAAAGCACAATTACTAATTCTAGGAGTCGATAAAGTGGTCAAGATCAACCTAGAATGAGAACTAAATAATTCTTGTGGTATAGATTACAAGTGTTGACTTTGTAGTGCAAGTGGATGCCAACTATCTGGGATAGTGGGTAGGAAATTTATCAAAATTGATTAGTTATTTTATCCTTAGTTGTGAGTGGGTTTATAATATTCCACCATCCCCCTTTAAGTCTTAATTTATGATGATATCTTTTAAATAACTAGAAATATATATGCATATAGGTCCCAAAAACAAATATATGGTCACCCTTTTACAATTTATGTTTTCCAAAGAACCGAGGAAAGAGGCAAAACCACATGGGGAAAATCCTCTTTCAATAAAGGACATGAAAGGAACTACTAGTGTTGTTTTTTATCCAAACTAAATGTTTATGTCTGGAGGAATATTCTTCTTGGGAAGAATATAAAAATGCTCACTTGGATAAAAAACATAAACAACTGCAGGATGGAAACTGGGACCTTATAAAACAACTGAGATCCAATGATGTGTAAGCATGACTGAAAGACCTTGAGAGTTGTAATCAACTCCAAGATGATGTGATGACTTGAACTTTGAACCAATAGAGATGACATCAGCTTTAGATAGGTGAAATAAGTGTCCAAGAAAATGCATGAGGTCTCCAACGTCATTTACACAGAGAGGATGTGTTGAAGTGATCATGTAGGAACAAAGAGAAGCCATAGGATAAAAGAGTGTAAATGCAAGGGCTCCATGGGTTGATCTAGATTCAAAAGAATCCAAAAGAACACTTATCATCACATCAGTATAATCATGGGAATATACTAGTAAAGAATCCTCAATGGTAAAATTATGTAAGGAGGAATGAAGGAGATGTTCAAAATATTCAAAGAGGCTCTAAGAATGAGTGCCAAGAATAAAGGAGGAGTTTTATAAGCACATGTGATCAATTATGGTGAGTGTTATGACACAAATAGGAGTTTATTTATAGAATAAAACATCGAGGAAGACACTGATTTGTGCACCGTCTTGAAGAGAAGTATGCAAAAAGTTTGAAGGATATGGCATATGGATCTTAGAATCCATGATAGAAGACATAGATAACACTAAATGAGTGATAGAATCATGAACAATGGAAATGGAAGCTCCATTAGTCACTTATTATTCATTATTAGAATCATAAGAAGATGAATCAAGATCTTCGATTTCAAGAGATATAGAAAAATACGACTCACCAATATTTGTTTCTTGATTGAAAGAGGAAGCATTCGAATCAAGAAAAATGGTAGTAGCATGAACTGTATGAGAGACTTCTTCATCGTGATCAGCTTAATGAGAGAATGTAGAGGCTGATATATATTTAGAGAGATAAATAATTGAGGATCTAGATGCACTCTCCAAATATCTAGAATAATCCTCATTGTTCTTTCCTAGAACTCCATCCAATGTTGTCTAGAGATCCTTTCGGAATGTAGCAGAATCAATAAGGTAGGACATGCTTGGAGAAATAGCTAGACATGTAGCTCCAAATGCTCTATCATATTCATTCATCTAGTCACTTAGCTCTTAATAAGCCTCTTCACCATATCCAATAGATATCTAATAGATATTTTGTCACTAAATGCTAATGCCTGGAGGAATCTTCATCTTGGGAAGAAGATCGAAATCTATTCACCTGGATCAAAAACATAAACAACTATAGTATGGAAACTGGGACCTTGTAAAACAACTAAGATCCAATGATGTGTAAGCTTGAATGAAAGATATTGATATTTGTAATCAGCTCTAAGGTGATGCAATGACTTGAAATTTGAACCAATAGAGATGAAATCAGCTCCATATATGTGAAATAAGTGTCCAAGCGAATGTACAAGGTCTCCAACTTCTTTTACACATAGAGGATGTGTGCAAGTGGTCATCTAGGAACATAGAGAATCCATAGGATCAAAGAGTATGAATGCAAGGTCTCCATGGGTTGATCTAGCTTCCAAAGAATACAAAAGAACACATATCATCACATAAGTAGACTCATGGGAATATACTGGTAAATAATCCTCTATGGTAGAGGTATGAAAGCAGGAAGGAAGGAGATGTTCAAAATATTCAAGGAGGCTCTGAGAATGAGTGCCAAAAAGAAAGGAGGAGTTGCATAAGTGCATGGGATTAATTATGGTGAGTGGTATGAAACAAATGGGACTTGATCTAGCTATCAAAGCATCCATGAAGTCACTGAGTTGTGGACCATCAAGAAGAGAGGTATGCACAAAGTGTGAAGGATATGGCATATGGATCTCAGAATCCATGATAGAAGACATATAGAACACTAAATGTGTGAGAGAATCACTAACAGTGGCAATGGAAACTCCATTAGTCACTTCTTCTTCATTATTAGAATTATAAAAAGATGAATCAATATCTTTAACTTCAAGAGATATATAAAAAGATGGATCTTAAATATTTTCTTCTTGATTGAAAGAGGAAGCATTTGAATCAATAAAAATGGTAAGATGAAGAACTATATGAGAGACTTCTTCATCGTTATCAACTTCATCAAAGACTGTAGAGGATGAGACATATTGAGAGATAGAAATCATTGAGGAGCAAGATGCACTCTCTAAATATATAGAATAATCCTCATTGTACTTGCCCAAAAATCTATCCAATGTTGTTGAGAGATCCTTTGGGTATGTAGCAGAACCAATAAGGTAGTACATGGTTGGAGAAATAGCTATACATATAGCTCCAAATTCTCTATCAAAGTCATTCATCTGTTCACTTCGCTCTTGATAAGAATCTTCACCATATCTAATAGATATTTCATAGATATTTTGTCACTTTAGAGATGAAATCATCTTAAATTTTTACTCTGAATAGCTTGTGAATGGAGCAAGAAGAGGAACCGATACTCATGACTCCATTTGAAGTTGTACCTACAAAATAAAGCTGCAAATATGAAAAGGACAATTAATTAATGAGCTCTCAAATATTTGATGTCATGTAGAGCTTTGATATCTTGAGCTTTGATACCATGTTGGAATTCCAAATCTTTGATGGAAACAATAATTATATAAAAAAGCTAAGGATCTAGGCACACAACTAACCTCACAGAGAATTGCAGAGAATTAGCATAAAGATAACAGGCCATGGGAATCCATCTCCATGGATTACATGTTAGGAATACCTTCAACTAAGCATGGTAATTACTACGTGTTTTTGGTTGTGGATTGCTTCTCTAAGATGGCCATTCGGGTAACTTTCAAGAATAACATCTTTTTCGAAGGCACTGCTAAGCCCTTCTTTGAGCATGTTTGGGTTCATTTTGGGTTGCACCAGACTATCATTTCAAATTGAGATAGAAAGTTCTTGAGAAATTTCTGGTCTTATCTATGGTCATTTATGGATACAAGATCACCAAATCAAATTCCTTCCACCCATAGACTAATGGAAACATATAGGTAGTCAACTGGATGATTATGCATATTTTGAGAATGTACAATTCTAAACATCTCTGTACATGGGATAAGAGCCTTCTTTATGTCAATCATAGCTATAAGAGACCTCTTCATAGCTCTATTGGTCACATCCATTTTCAGGTGTGCCTTGGTTTCCAACAACTGGCCCTAATTGATGTAGCTCTTCCCATTCCATCCACATAGGAGGAATATTCCCATGCTCAGGTTGAGGATGATAAGGCCACAAGATTTGTTAAATGAATTCAACACATCTCTAACAGTTCCATGACACTTGGAAAAAGCCAATACTAAATACAAGCAATTACATGACCAACAATGGGTTCCACACAAGTTTGAGGTTGGGGATAAGGTTTGGTTGCATTTCCAGAAAGAGAGGCTCATAGGACTCCATCACAAGCTTTGTCAACTTTGATATGGGCCATACACCATCACTAAGCAAGTTGGTGACAATTCCTTCGAATTAAGCATTTCTCCATTCTTTGGAATGCACCTACTATTCAATATAGAGCTCCTTCAGCCATAGTTTGCACCAATGTTGGACACCTCCGAGGTGGCAGAACAATTGACACCTACAAATATTAATACGTACTGCATGGAATAAGAAACCATTTATTATATATTGTACACATAGGTTAAGGGCACCCGCTAGCAGAAGATCTAACTTTAGTGAGTTGTTAAAGCAGGGCAACTCCTCCACCAAGGAAAGTGGCTCATCAGGAGTCAAGTTCAGCATAAGTTTCCCCATTTGATGGGGGAACTTAACGCAAAGGAAATAATTGCATATTGATTGGGGAAGACTAATCCATATGGGTATAGGTGGCCACCCACCTATTCCACTGGCTCAAAACATTTTGGCAATTTTCTTGTAATTTTCTATGGTTTTTCGGGTCCCAAACATTTGGGGTCATTTTGAGGCCCTAAATGACGTTTTTTGGCGAATCAAGGTGGAGGGGTGGTGGACAAATTGTTTTGAATGGAATACATTTTCCCCCATCAAAAGTTTTAAATATCACATAGACCTTTCCAACGTGCTATTGAGTGCCCCAAATGAAGATCGTTTGCAAACTTTATGACCTCGAGATGTAGACTGGTCAACTAACCACCTTGGGGCCACAAAATTTATGATGATTCATCTCCTAGGGTTAGATTTATGGTTTTTTTCCTCTCCAAATATTTATGATAAAATCCCCTTCGACCTCCTTTTGTATTTATCTTGTCACAAGTGAGTGTACCCACCACATCTCTTCTCAGAGATACAACTACCAGCATTCTAGCTGCTTTTGTTTTATAGTTTGTTTTGTTTCATTCATTTAATAGAATCTTAGTTTGCTATATCACTGTGTTTATTTCCATATATCTGTGTATGTGAGTATATATATTCTCTTTGATTTCGTTCTCACATAAATCTGAATCACCTCTACCATAGACCCCTTAGATTTTTTCCTTTCTTAAACAAATCTCTTCAATTTTTTAATGTACCTCCCTAAGAAGAACATCCAACAACATGAAACCACCCTGACTAATTCAATATCATCAACTAGCCAAATTATAAGATGAACTTGTAATTCCATGAAACTCATCAGTAATTTCTTCTAAAACATACAAACAATTTCAGCTATCTCTTGATGTCACCACGGAATGCTAGCTATTTGAATATCTTTTGATGTGATCCACCATACAAATGCAGATAGTTTAGATATGGCACACCACAACTCCTTAAAAATGTTGTGGTTGACACACCCATGCACAACCAAAGGATAATTACATTACAAAGTGAACAAAAAAATTATTTGTGTTTTAGCTTATAGGATAAAAGATAAAAACAAAAAATAAAAACATTTTTTTGACATGCATACCCTTATAAGGTTCATATGGTCATGTGATTTCAAAACCGACATATGTTCATCTACAATGAAATAGTTCCATATACTATATCCATATAAAGAAGGCTCCTTTATACCCAATATACCTTTCTTTACCAAAGAAAGATCTCCTTTCTTCAAAACTCATGGGACATCACCTTCTTTAAACAACCATGGGATATCATCTTCTTTATGGAGGCACATATGTTCTTTGTGGAGGAACATATCATCATCTAAACTATATGCATTTGTACACATTTCTTCAAAAAAATTCTTAATTCCCTAACCTAATACATTGAAAATTTATCACTATGTTTGTGTGTTTCCATCAATTCAACCTGAATTATTTCCATCTCTATTTTCTAAGTTGACATGTCTCCTCTAACAATTCCCAAACAAAACATAGTAGATATAAATTAAAGGACCCATGGGAGAAACAATCAAACCATACCACCCTAGACAAAAAAATGAGAGGCAGAGGACTATTGGTGTATCTATCCTTCCATCCCATTGACATATCCCAATGAACCACCAACCCACAAATTCTTAAGAGAGAATAACACCAAAAAAATAGAAAGAATAACTCCCTACATACCTTGTCAACACAAATTCAGAAGAAGGATAAAACACGAGCTACAATTTACCTGAGTATTGCAAAAATTATCTATGCGCAACATTCCCAAGGAAGTGGCATGTATGAAACCTAAACATTGAGGAAAGCAAAAAAAGAGCTTGAAGATTCACCATAAGGCAGAACTTGGAAAATCTTCCCCTTAAAGCTTTCAATTGTCCTTCTAGAAACAAAAATATCCATCTCATTGGCCATAGAAATATTTCTACATGTGAGTATGATCCAATGCAATAGGCATATAAGGTACATGTATGTTGTTTATGCTTTAGCATAAAAAAGGCCCCAATTGGCATCTTCTCACCACCCTTCCAACCTTACCTTGATTTGATATCAAGTGTTGATTTCAAGGACTCAAAAACTGGGTTGGTTCCCCTCTATTTTGCATATACAAACATTTTCCAAATTTTATCATTAGGTTATCGAGTCTATGAACTTGAGAGGTATGGCCTCTAAGGATGTATAAAATTCAATATGCTAAAAACAAGTAATCATTCCTAGTGTGAAATGTATACTTGCTTAAGGGAGACATCATGTAAAGTGGTTTTTTTCTCATTTTCCAAATATTAACTACTAACAATCTCTACGGACATAAATTGGTTTCGTGGTCATAGCCAACAATATCATTAGGTCTTTATAAAAAGACAATACTTGTACTTGATTACTCATCATCACTAGTGGAACCCACTCAAATGTAATTCTTGTTGTCTATTGAAGTTAAAAAATAATCCCACATTAAATTAATGTTTTGGATGACCTTATACTTCATTTCATAACACTCAACAAATCTAGCTAATCCATTAGACTTGAGTGGACCTATGTTAAGAACATATATTTCCTCATAAAAAAAATTCATCCAAAGTATACAAACGTAAAATACATATATATTCAAATTTTATTAAAGCCACATCTTTTGACTTGCTTAGCCGCTTCACAAGTAAGTTTCATTATTAATTTTAATGTAAATTTAATTAAATATGGAGTCGGCTTCAATAAAATATTTATGATAATTAATGAAAATAAAAAAAATCAAAATAGATGTCCCTAAAAGAAAAAACTGGGTTCGTCGCTTGGTACGTTGTTTCAGTTTTAAATTAAAATATAGATTCAAATTCTGCATTAAAATATGTGCCTATAATTTTAATAAACTTTAAATTTGACTTCATGTTATGCATTAATTAATTTGACTTCATGTTATGCATTAATTAATTTGACTTCATGTTATGCATTAAAATGTGTATATAATTTTATTAAATTTGATAATGTTATGCATTAATATGTGTATATAATTTTATATACTTTGAATTTGACTTCGTGTAGGTATTTAAATATTATGCAAAATTAAATTCCCCTTCATTAAGTTCTACGCAAAATTTAATTTGTGTTAAGCACGTTGAAACTTGAAAATTTAAGCAAGTAAATATTTTCAAAACTTTACATTTAGATAGTTTAAAGTTTAAATAATTTAAAATTAGATTAGGTTAATGTTATATTAAATTGAAATCTGAAATTTATTTTGAAACTTTAAATATAAATTAGGTTAAAGTTTAGTTAGGTTAAAAGTAGATTAAGTTAATATTAAATTAGTTAGAAATGTGAAATTTACTTACTTTAACAATGTGAAAAGTTATATTAAAATTTAAGAAGCTTGAAAATTTGAGTAAGTTGAATATTTTAGAAACCTTAAATATATATTTAGTTAAATATTAGTGAGGTAAAATTTAGATAAGGTTAATGTTAGATTGGTTATAAATGTAAAATTTACTTACTTTAACAATGTGAAAAAACATACTAAAATTTAAGAAACTTGAAAAATTAAGATAAATATTTTATAAACTTTAAATATAGGTAAGGTTAATGTTTAGTTAGGTTAAAATTAGATTAATTAGAAATGTGAAATTTACATAATTTAACAATGTGAAAAACCATACTAAAATTTGAGTAAGGTGAATATTTTAGAAACCTTAATTAAAGATTAGGTTAAAGTTGTGTTATGATAATTAGATTAGGTTAATGTTAAATTAGTTAGAAAAACAAAATTTACTTACTTTAACAATGTGAAAAATCATATTAAAATTCAATAAACTTGTAAATTTGAGTAAGATAAATATATTAAAAACTTTAAATATAGATCAGGTTAAAGTTTAGTTAAGTAAAATTTAGATTAGGTTAATGTTAGATTAGTTAGAAATGTGAAATTTACTTACTTTAACAATGTGAAAAATTATACTAAAATTTAAGGAACTTGATAATTTGAGTAAGATGAATATTTTATAACCTTTAAATATAGATTAGGTTAAATTATAGTTAGGTTAACATTAGATTAGATTAATGTTACATTAGTTAGAAGTGTGAGATCTACTTAATTTAACAATGTGAAAATTCATACTAAAATTTAAGAAACTTGAAAATTTGAGTAAGGTGAATATTTTAGAAACCTTAAATATAGATTAGGTTAAAGTTTAGATAGGATAATTAGATTAGGTTAATGTTAGATTAGTTAGAAATGTGAAATTTACTTACTTTAACAATGTGAAAAATCATATTAAAATTCAAGATACTTGAATATTTAAGTAAGGTGAATATAAATTAAAAACCTTAAATATAGTTTAAGTTAAATTTTAGTTAAATTAAATTTAGATTAGTTAGAAATGTGAAATTTACTTATTTTAACTATGTTAAAACCATATTAAAATAGTGGTAATGGTATGGAAAGTAAAAAAAAAAAAGTTTTTTGTTTCAATGTTTTAATAAAGATATGCATCAATTTTAGTGTTATTAAATTGAATTCAATTGAGTAACTTTTTAATTAATTGCATCCCATAGATTTCAATGTTATTTGAATTATTGCAAAGAATATTGCATAAATTTAAGTAGCATCCATTAAATTCAACAACTTTGAATTGTTTTTAACTTATGATGTATTGCATTGATTTTAGTATTGTTGTATTGAATATACTATTGGTCAATTCATTTACATAATAAGATCATTGGTTTCAGTAATTGTTGCATTGATTTCATAAAAGAAAAAAACAATGATTTCTGTATTGAATTAACTTTCTGTCAATTGTTTTCATCTTATAATCAGACAAGTAAGTGTTGGTAAAATAACAGAGACAAAACTTAGAAGACATGTAAGTTGATCAACCAAAGGAGAAAGGAAGAAGAAGATATGAAAGACAAAGAGTGTAGATCAATAAAGAAGGTTAGAACAAATGACGCTTGAAAAATGAGAAGATCAAAGAAGAAGAAATGCAGAAAGACAAAGAGCTTATCGAAAAAAATGATAAGAAGAAAACACCAAGGAACAAAATGAAGAACAAAGAAAAAAAAACATTGGTAATAACAATTTTGATAGAATGTGTCAAAGAACACAATATACAACATGGATACTATGATGCAAGTTTCTTTCATGATGACTAAACCTTCCTCAAGCTAGATTTTGAAAAAGGGTATGCCCTTTATAAGTGCTGAAATGTGGAACTAGATCGTGCAAAGTTGTAATGGTGTCCTTCATACAGAGCTTCGGTGTGATCTCCACATTGTTAGTGTTTTATTTCAATGGAGGTTTCTTTGCATATGATATAAGAATATATCATTTTCTTTACTTCTTGCCAAAATTCAAAGGCTTCATCAGATGTTGAGAACCTCATGTGCAAAGATCACGATAATTTACATTGTTATTCACATTATCCTGCATCATCACATTTACACCTTCAACCATTTATTCACCTGCTTTTCTTCTCATCACAACTTATAACACAATCCTCTATGGAAATTATTGTTATAGCTTGCTATAGGATGAATTTAATATGCCTTGAAACAATCACAACCAATCAATTATATTATCTCACATTTCTCCATACAAACATAAATTACACTCAGGTTTCCTTGTTTCCATTTTTATTTTCACATTTCAACATTCCAATTTTTGTAATCCAAACACTCATTTTGATTTCCACACTTCAACACTGCAATTATAACAATCCATAAGTATAACTTTATAGGGAAAATTGAAAGTGCAACTTTTTTTAGTTGTTTTCCAAATGTTTTTTTTTTAAGATTGAACTGCAATGCAATATTCTTGTTATCAACATCAAGTTTTGAAATAAGTCCTTAACTTTCATTTTCATTTAAAGACTATATGATACGATACACTTTCATGGATGCTTCATATATATAATCATGATCATCTACACAAACCTAGATCCATCTAAACTCTGGATCTACAATGTGCCTAGAGGGATCAAATTGCTCAGGTACAAACCTATCCACTAAAAAAAAAAAAATTGCACCTCAAAGAATTATATGCCTTGTAGATCCAAAGTTTAATAAATCTAAGTTAGTAAAAATCCATTTAAGGTTTTTGGCAAGGGAACAAATAACAATATTTGAAAACTTATACATGAAAATATTCTCAATATTCAAAATTCTTATCCATTTAAGGTTTTTGGCAGGTTAACTAATTGTAATATCCCGAATTTTGGACCTACCATTTATAGGCATGAGCCTATTGATGATGATGATTATCTTGATGTTTTATTTTTTTGGGTCAAAGACCCCATTGCATATGAACATGATGATTTGCTTTGTATATTGGGCATAATCCAATTGTTGATGATATATGTATATATATGTTTTTTGTTGGGCGTGGACCCTGAAGAACATGATCGATGAGATGTTTTGTGTTGAGCGAGAGGCTCTGGAGCACATGAGTACTTACATTTGTGTTGAGCATAACGCTCTGGAACACATGAAAATATAATTGGAAATGTTAAGCATAAGCTCTCGAGCATTCCATCTTGATGTTGAGCGTAATATCTGGAGCATCGGATCCTTGGCCATTGTATCCCTAGGTGTATCGTACAAGTACATCCTAGCATTTAGTGTTGAGAAAGAGCGTTGGAATTGCACTATGTTTGTAACTCCCTGTTATAAGCATTGAGTATGGGCTCTGGTAAGCACTAGGGGTTATTGAAAAGAACTTAATAACTTCCGAGTGAAAACAACTCGAGAAAAATATTGATCTCATCATACTTATTTATTAGTGATTAAATGAAATTTTGAATTTATGTATTCTCATCAAGTACTGAAGAGCTACCACGTTATATGAGTGAAATCCAAGATGCAAGGATGTTTAGAGTTTCCTATCCTAGTAGACCTGAGCCATCTATCTACTTGACCTTCAGAAATAAGTGTCATTAAGTCTAGGGATCATGATACATGATGCCCGAAGACAATTGTTAACAAGTATTTTAATACTATGTATTTTATACATAGTATGTATAAAGAATTAATTGTGATTAATTATATAATTGAATAAAGAAAGAAGAGAAGCTCCACCAATTATTATTTATTATTAAAGGATTAATAAATAGTTAAATATCTATGAAAGACTAACTAGGAACTAGTTAAAAGTTCATAGGTTAAGAATTGAAAATTACCCCAGTAAATTAAAAAGGGTTAAATCAAGAAATCAAGGATTTCTTGATTTAACTGCCCCTTTGGCGAAAAAGTCTATCTATAAAGACTCAAGCCAAGCAAAGGCTTGGGGGTTTTAATTTTTATCTAGGAGAATTATTATTCAGCCTGTTTTTGCTCTTAAGTGTTTTCTTGGAGAACTTTTCCTGCAGGGAAAAGAGGTTTGATTCATAACCAATTACCAGTTAGGAAACCCTACATTAGGATCTATAAGCTACTTGCATGTTGGATTCCATCTCGGGGGGGGTCTATATTTAAACCAGGAATGGTTCCGGGTCATGGTTGGGTGGAACGTGGTAGTTCCCAAGTGATTTGGTCGTCAAAACAAAGGTCAGAACTGCATTGAATTGTTAATGCTGGTTATTTGAGTGTGCGGGTTTAGCCATTAACAGAGCTTCAAATATCAGGTATGCAGCCCTAGTTTGTCTATTCCAATCTTCTAGATTTAATACTGGATATGCTAGGTAAATGATTATAATGCATTTCCTAACACTATGTGATTAATTTATTGGTTAGATTCTACTAGGATCCATGTT
>LPNX010689364.1:261473-271923 GCA_001517045.1 Pseudotsuga menziesii | reverse complement strand
TATATATATATATATATATATACATATATATACATATATATATAAGTACATATATATAAACACTTAATTAAATAGTCTATAAGCTAAGATACTAAACACACTAAGTATAATCTAAAGAACAAATTAAAAGGTTCTACATTAAATCAAAGTTAAAATTAAGCCATTAAAGACCTTCCAAGGTCTTCCTCATTAAATACAAACTAATATTAAAAACATTTCCATTTAAATAAACATCATCATAATTGAATAAACAGAGGAGGCATCGTGACCATCCGTGTGGTCCAATATCAACACTCTATTCACATATATAAAACCCATAGACCAAATCTCTTAAACAAGTATCGCATTCATTTCCTTAACTCATTGTAAAATCCACATTATAAAACACATACACAGTAAGTCAAATTACAACACCATGCCATCGTTCTTATTACTACTTTCAGCCTTACAGTTTTGTAATAAACAGTAATCGCTCTTTTATTAAAAACCCTTGTCATAATATCTAACTGTTCATAGTTTTTACATATGCAACGACCAGGATTTCAAATCTTGTAAATCGTTCTACATTTACCACAGTCCTCACTATACTAATGTATGCAATCGATATTATAACAACCATAAAGCTTCTAATAAGAACATCAAAACTCTATTATCACAAATACTTTTCTCTACAGTGAGGTCGCAAGACCCTAGCATTGGCACCTAAGCTTTAACACGGCCTCGGCCATAGTTTTACTGATTACACAGACCATTAAGAATGAAACCTACAGTAATGATAGCAGTCATGGGTCTTCCCCATGGCCTCCCATATGTTCCACATACATAATAACAAAATGAATCAGTAAGAAACTTAACCATTCAAGCTGGCATAGAAACCCTGGGAAGTGCCAAAGCCATACATGGCATGGCTTTACCCATGCGCTGCCCAGTAATCACAACTAAGTAATAAATAATTCCAATTTATACACAGAGCATCCGATTTGGCGAATGCCTCTTACAAACTTCTGCTCTAATTAAATACATTGCTTTAATAAAAATGCAGAAGGAAATTGTATGCATAGCATATCAATATTAACCATTACCATCATATAAAAATGATACATATATCTATTTGCAACAGAGTTTACCAAAGTATTTTTACACAGTCGTCATTAAATGCCGAGGACGAGGTTTATGCAGGCGTGCCAATGGGATATGGCACCATTGCGAGCTATGGTGTAGCCCATGGCTATAAAGCCCAAAACCAAAATAACAATTTACATAAATAAAATGAAATACACAGAGCCATTGAGAGTGCTAGATTTACTCCACGGCCAAAACAAAAACACCATACATTAAAAATCCAAGTCTATTACACAGGCCCAAAGGCGATTTGAGTTCCCACATTAAAACCCTCTTTTAGCAGCGATAACCTAGTTCTACCCCAAGTTGAGAAGTGGCAAGATTTGCTTGTTTATAGAAGGCTTACCGTGGCTACTTTTGCAACACATTGGAGCATACAACGAAGTATGGAGCCAACCCACCTTCGTTACCCTGCCACTACAACAAAAACCAAACATGACAGCATTGAGAAGTATAACTAGGAAGGAGCCTTGAAACCAAACATAAAATGCAGTCATGAAACCAGATGGAGCTTACCTTCATCAGGAGGGCATAGTCTGCTTCGCAGCACAGAGCCGAAATCCCAATTCTCCACAGAGCCTAACGAAATGACCAAACTCAATCATGAGCCAAGCCCTAAGCTTGGGCTTCCATGAAAACTAAGGTGCATTAATGGCACCAGCTGGTAACCACTATCGAAATGCCAAACCCACTCTTCCATAGTTCAAACTTCGTTGCATTATCGTGGGCTTCACTCACCATGCAAAAGCTTAAACCCATTTAACATATGGTGTAACCATATGTTATATTTTTGCCACCCTACACGAGCACAGTTCTTATATTAATACATTGTTCGTTAAAACATGGTTTCATACATGGTTTCATACAATCTTTTCAAACTTATACATGAAAATATGCTTGGTGTTTACACAACCTTTCATTGTTCTAATACTATGAAACACATATTTTAAAAGAATATAATTTGTACACATTTCTTCAAAAAAAATTGTAATTCATTAACCTCATACATTGAAAAGTTATCACTATGTTTGTGTGTTTCCATCAATTTAGCTTGAATTGTTCCCATCTCTATTTTCTAAGTTGACATGTCTCCTTTAGCAATTCCCAAACAAAACATAGTAGATATAAATTAAAGGACCCATGGGAGAAACAATCAAACCATACAACCCTATACAAAAAATGAGAGGCAGAGGACTATTGGTGTATCTATCCTTCCATCCCATTGACATATCCCAATGAACCACCTGCCCACAAATTCTTAAGAGAGAATAATGCCAACAAAATAGAAAGAATAACTCCCTACATACCTTGTCAACACAAATTCAGAAGAAGGATAAAACAAGAGCTACAATTTACTTGAGTATTGCAAAAATCATCAATGCACAACATTCCCAAGGAAATGACATGTATGAACCCTAAACATTGAGGAAAGCAAAACGAGAGCTTGAAGATTCACCATAAGGAAGAACTTGGAAAATCTTCCCCTTAAAGCTTTAAATTATCCTTCCAAAAAAAAAATATCCATCTCATTAGCCATAGAAATCTTTCTACATGTGAGTATGATCCAATGCAATAGGCATATAAGCACGGGGGCTTCACTTGTTAACCAATATCCTATCATGTTAGTTCATATTGTGGGTTTTAAAATTATTAAAAATTGAACCAATATATTGCAGGTATTGGGGGGGATGAGGGGTTTAAGGTGGGGGTGGGTAGGGTGGTTTATAAGGATTGAGGTATAAAAAGGGGTGGGGAGGAGTTTTTAAGTATTGGGAGGGGGTTTTAACAAAAAGAGTTTGGGTCAATATATTTGGAAATTAAGGGTATTCTTTAATATCCCACGATCGCACATGCTATGCGAGATGTTCACTAAGTGAAGTCCCCGTGCATATAAGGTACATGTATGTTGTTTATGATTTAGCATCAAAAGGCCCCAATTAGAATCTGCTCACCACCCTTCCATCCTTTCCTTGATTTTATATGAAGTGTTGATTTCAAGGAATCAAAAGCTAGGTTGGTTCCCCTCTATTTTGCATATACAAACATTTTCCAAATTTTATCATTAGCTTATCGAGTCTATGAACTTGAGAGGTATGGCCTCTAAGGATGTAGAAAATTCAATATGCTAAAAACAAGTGACCATTCCTAGTGTGAAATGTATACCTGCTTAAGGGAGACAACATGTAAAGTGGTTTTTTTTCTCATTTTCTAAATATTAACTAATTGGTTTCATGGTCATAGCCAACAATATCATTAGGTCTTTATAAAAAGACAATAGTTGTGCTTGATTACTCATCATCACTGGTGGAACCCACTCAAATGTAATTCTTGTTGTCTATTGAAGTTAAAAATAATCCCACATTACATTGATGTTTTGGATGACCTTATACTTGTATTTCATAACACTCAACAACTCCAACTAATCCATTGGACTTGAGTGGACCTATGCTAAGAACATGTATTTCCTCATAAAAAAATAACATGTTCAAATCCAAAGAAAAGATATGGTATATAAAGAAAAAAATTACATATATTCAAATTTTATTGAAGCCACATCTTTTGACTTGCTTAGCCGCTTCACAAGTAAGTTTCATTATTAATTTAAATTTAAATTTAATTAAATATAGAGTAGGCTTCAATAAAATCTTTATGATAATTAATACAAATAAAAAAACCTGAGTTCGTTTGTTCGTATGATAATTAATATAGAATCAAATTCTGCATTAAAATATGTGCATTAATTTGTTGGTATGTCTATAATTTTAAATAACTTTAAATTTGACTTCATGTTATGCATTAATATGTGTATATAATTTTAATATACTTTAAATTTGACTTCATGTAGGTATTTAAATATTATTCAAAACTAAATTCCCCTTCATTAAGTTCTACGCAAAATTTAATTTGTGTTAAGCACGTCTGAAACTTGAAAATTTAAGCAAGTGAATAGTTTAAAGTTTAATTAATTTAAAATTAGATTAGTTTAATGTTAGATTAGTTTGAAACCTGAAATTTACTTAGAACCCTTAAATATAGTTTAGGTTAAAGTTTAGTTAAGTTAAAACTAGATTAAGTTAATGTTAAATTTGTTACAAATATGAAATTTACATACTTTAATAATGTGAAAAATCATATTAAAATTTAAGAAACTTAAAATTTTTAGTAGAATATTTTAGAAACCTTAAATATATATTAGGTTAAATATTAGTAAGGTACAATTTAGATTAGGTTAATGTTAAATTGGTTACAAATGTAAAATTTACTTACTTTAATAATGTGAAAAATCATTTTACTAATTTTAACAATGTGAAAAATCATACTAAAATTTAAAAAACTTGAAAAATTAAGGTAAATATTTTATAAACTTTAAATATAGGTAAGGTTAATGTTTAGTTAGGTTAAAATTAGATTAATTAGAAATGTGAAATTTATATAATTTAACAATGTGAAAAATCATACTAAAATTTGAGTAAAGTGAATATTTTAGAAACTTAAATAGAGATTAGGTTAAAGTTCAGTTATGATAATTAGATTAGGTTAATGTTAAATTCATTAGAAAAACAAAATTTACTTACTTTAACAATGTGAAAAATCATATTAAAATTCAAGAAACTTAAAAATTTGAGTAAGATAAAAATATTAAAAACATTAAATATAGATCATGTTAAAGTTTAGTTAAGTAAAATTTAGATTAGGTTAATGTTAGATTATTTAGAAATATGAAATTTACTTACTTTAACAATGTGGAAAATCATACTAAAGTTAAAGGAACTTGATAATTTGAGTAAGATGAATATTTTATAACCTTTAAATATAAATTAGGTTAAATTTTAGTTAGGTTAACGTTAGATTATATTAATGTTACATTGGTTAGAAATGTGAAATCTACTTAATTTAACAATGTGAAAATTCATACTAAAATTTAAGAAACTTGAAAATTTGAGTACGGTGAATATTTTAGACACCTTAAGTATAGATTAGGTTAAAATTTAGATAGGATAATTAGATTAGGTTAATGATAGATTAGTTAGAAATATGAAATTCACTTACTTTAACAATGTGAAAAATCATATTAAAATTCAAGAAAATTGAAAATTTGAGTAAGGTGAATGTAAATTAAAAACCTTAAAATCAGTTTAAGTTAAAGTTTAGTTAAATTAAATTTAGATTAGTTAGAAATGTGAAATTTACTTATTTTAACGATGTGAAAAAACATATTAAAATAGTGGTAATGGTATGAAAAGTAAAAAAAAAATGGTTTTTTTGTTTCAACATTTTAATAAAGATATGGATCAATTTTAGTGTTATTAAATTGAATTAATTTGAACAACTTTTTAATTACTTGCAAAGCATAGATTTCTGTGTTATATGAATTATTTCAAAGACTATTGCATTAATTTAAGTAGCATCGATTAAATTCAACACCGTTCAATTGTTTTTAACTTATGATTAATTGCATTGATTTTAGTATTGTTGTATTGAATATACTATTGGTCAATTCATTTACATAATAGGATCATTGATTTCAGTAATTGTTGCATTGAATTAAATTTTGGTCAATTGTTTTCATCTTACAATCAGACAAGTAAGTGTTGAGTAAAAGAACAGAGACAAAACTTAGAAGACATGTAATTTGATCAACCAGAGGAGCAAGGAAGACAAAGATATGAAAGACAAAGAGTGTAGATCAACAAACAAGGTTAGAACAAATGACGTTTGAAAAATGAGAAGATCAAAGAAGAAGAATGCATAAAGACAAAGAGCTTATCGACAAAAACGATAAAAAGAAAACACCAGGGAACAAAATGAAGAACAAAGAAAACAAAACATTGAGAGTAACAATTTTGATAGAATGTGTCAAAGAACACAATATACAACAGGGATACTATGATAGAAGTTTCTTTCATGATGACTAAACCTTCCTCAAGCTAGATTTTGAAGAAGGGTATGCCCTTTATAAGTGCTGAAATGTGGAACCAAATCATGCAAAGTTGTAATGGTGCCCTTTATACAGAGCTTCTATGTGATCTCCACATTGTCAGTGTTTTCTTTCAATGGAGGGTTCTTTGCATATGATATAAGAATATATCATTTTCTTTACTTCTTGCAAAAATTCAAAGGGTTCGTCGCATGTTGAGAACCTTGTGTGCAAAGATCACAATAATTTACATTGTTGTTCACATTATCTTGCATCATTACATTTACATCTTCAACCATTTATTTACCTGCTTTTCTTCTCATCTCAACTTATAACACAATCTTCTATGGAGATTATTGTTATAACTTGCTATGGGATGAATCTAATATGCCTTGAAACAATCACAAACAATCAATTATATTATCTTACATTTCTCCATACAAATATAAATTGCACTCGGATTTCCTTGTTCCCATTTTTATTTGCACATTTCAGCATTCCAATTTTTGTAATCCAAACACTTGTTTTGATTTCCACACTTCAACATTGCAATTATAACAATCCAAAAGTATAACTTTATTGGGAAAATTGAAAGTGCAACTTTTTTTAGTTGTTTTCCAAATGTTTTCTTTTAAGATTGAAGTGCAATGCAATATTCTTGTTATCAACATCAAGTTTTGAAATAAGTCCTTGAGTTTCATTTTCATTGAAAGCCTGTATGACACATACGATGCACTTTCATGGATGCTTCATATACATAATCATGATCATCTACAAATTTAAGGTGGCCACCCCAAACTGTAGCCAGCATAGATCCATCTAAACTCTGGATCTACAATGTGTCTAGAGGAATCAAATTGCTCGAGATACAAACCTATCCAATAACAAAAATTTTTTTTGCAAGATTAGATGCCTTGTAGATCGAAAGTTTAGATAAATCTAAATTAGTAGATATCCATTTAAGGTTTTTGGAAAGGGAACAAATAACAATATTCGAAAACTTATACATGAAAATATTCTCAATATTCATAATTCTGATCCATTTAAGGTCTTTTGGGGCAACCAATGACAATATTTTCAAACTTATACATGAAAATATTGTCAATATTCATAATTATGTTTTGTAGAAGCCGCATCTTTGACTTGCTAGGCCTCTTCAGGAGTAAGTTTTACATCAGTCCAGTTCATGTTTTTCGCAGAGTAGGTTAAAGTTGTGTTATGATAATTAGATTAGGTTAATGTTAAATTAGTTAGAAAAACAAAATTTACTTACTTTAACAATGTGAAAAATCATATTAAAATTCAATAAACTTGAAAATTTGAGTAAGATAAATATATTAAAAACTTAAAATATAGATCAGGTTAAAGTTTAGTTAATTAAAATTTAGATTAGGTTAATGTTAGATTAGTTAGAAATGTGAAATTTACTTACCTTAACAATGTGAAAAAATATACTAAAATTTAAGGAACTTGATAATTTGAGTAAGATGAATATTTTATAACCTTTAAATATAGATTAGGTTAAATTATAGTTAGGTTAACATTAGATTAGATTAATGTTACATTAATTAGAAGTGTGAAATCTACTTAATTTAACAATGTGAAAATTCATACTCAAATTTAAGAAACTTGAAAATTTGAGTAAGGTGAATATTTTAGAAACTTTAAATATAGATTAGGTTAAAGTTTAGATAGAATAATTAGATTAGGTTATTGTTAGATTAGTTAGAAATGTGAAATTTACTTACTTTAACAATGTGAAAAATCATATTACAATTCAAGATACTTGAAAATTTAGGTAAGGTGAATATAAATTAAAAACCTTAAATATAGTTTAAGTTAAATTTTAGTTAAATTAAATTTAAATTAGTTAGAAATGTGAAATTTACTTATTTTAAGGATGTCAAAACCATATTAAAATAGTGGTAATGGTATGAAAAGTAAAAAAAAAAAGTTTTTTGTTTCAATGTTTTAATAAAGATATGCATCAATTTTAGTGTTATTAAATTGAATTCAATTGAGTAACTTTTTTATTAATTGCATTGCATCGATTTCAATGTTATTTGAATTATTACAAAGAATATTGCATAAATTTAAGTAGCATCCATTAAATTCAACAACGTTGAATTGTTTTTAACTTATGATGTATTGCATTGATTTTAGTATTGTTGTATTGAATATACTATTTGTCAATTCATTTACATAATAAGATTATTGGTTTCAGTAATTGTTGCATTGATTTCATAAAAAGAAAAAAACAATGATTTCTATATTGAATTAACTTCCGGTCAATTGTTTTCATCTTACAATCAGAAAAGTAAGTGTTGGTAAAATAATAGAGACAAAACTTAGAAGACATGTAAGTTGATCAACCAAAGGAGAAAGGAAGACAAAGATATGAAAGACAAAGAGTGTAGATCAATAAAGAAGGTTAGAACAAATGACGTTTGAAAAATGAGAAGATCAAAGAAGAAGAAATGCAGAAAGACAAAGAGCTTATCGAAAAAAATGATAAGAAGAAAACACCAAGGAACAAAATGAAGAACAAAGAAAAAAAACATTGGTAATAACAATTTTGATAGAATGTGTCAAATAACACAATATACAACACGGATACTATGATACAAGTTTCTTTCATGATGACTAAACATTCCTCAAGGTAGATTTTGAAAAAGGGTATGCCCTTTATAAGTGCTGAAATGTGGAACCAGATTGTGCTAAGTTGTAATGGTGTCCTTCATACAGAGCTTCGGTGTGGTCTCCACATTGTTAGTGTTTTATTTCAATGGAGGGTTCTTTGCATATGATATAAGAATATATCATTTTCTTTACTTCTTCCCAAAATTCAAAGGCTTCATCGGATCTTGAGAACCTCGTGTGCAAAGATCATGATAATTTACATTGTTGTTCACATTATCCTGCATCATCACATTTACACCTTCAACCATTTATTCACCTGATTTTCTTCTCATCACAACTTATAACACAATCCTCTATGGAAATTATTGTTATAGCTTGCTATAGGATGAATCTAATATGCCTTGAAACAATCACAACCAATCAATTATATTATCTCACATTTCTCCATACAAACATAAATTGCACTCAGATTTCCTTGTTCCCATTTTTATTTTCACATTTCAACATTCCAATTTTTGTAATCCAAAAATTTGTTTTGATTTCCACACTTCAACATTGCAATTATAACAATCCATAAGTATAACTTTATAGGGAAAATTGAAAGTGCAACTTTTTTTAGTTGTTTTCCAAATGTTTTTTTTTTTAAGATTGAACTGCAATGCAATATTCTTGTTATCAACATCAAGTTTTGAAATAAGTCCTTAACTTTCATTTTCATTTAAAGAATCTCTGATACGATACACTTTCATGGATGCTTCATATATATAATCATGATCATCTACACATTTAAGGTGGCCACCCCAAACTGTAACCAACCTAGATCCATCTAAACTTTGGATCTACAATGTACCTAGAGGGATCAAATTGCTCAGGTACAAACCTATCCACTAAAAAAAAACAAATTTGCACTTCAAAGAATTATATGCCTTGTAGATCCAAAGTTTAATAAATCTAAGTTAGTAAAAATCCATTTAAGGTTTTTGGTAGGTTAACTAATTGTAATATCTCGAATTTTGGACCTACCATTTATGAGCCTATTGATGATGATGATTATATTGATGTTTTATTTTTTGGGTCAAAGACCCCACTGCATATGAACATGATGATTTGCTTTGTATATTGGGCATAATCCAATTGTTGATGATATATGTATATATATGTTTTGTGTTGGGCGTGGACCCTAAAGAACATGATCGATGAGATGTTTTGTGTTGAGCGAGAGGCTTTGGAGCACATGAGTACTTACATTTGTGTTGAGAATAACGCTCTGGAACACATGAAAATATAATTGGAAATGTTGAGCATAAGCTCTGGAGCATTCCATCTTGATGTTGAGCATAATATCTGGAGCATCGGATCATTGGCCATTGTATCCCTAGGTGTATCGTACAAGTACATCCTAGCATTTAGTGTTGAGAAAGAGAGCTGGAATTGCACTATGTTTGTAACTCCCTGTTATAAGCGTTGAGTATGGGCTCTGGTAAGCACTAGGGGTTATTGAAAAGAACTTAATAACTTCCGAGTGAAAACAACTCGAGAAAAATATTGATCTCATCATACTTATTTATAAGTGATTAAATGAAATTTCAAATTTCTGTATTCTCATCAAGTACTGTAGAGCTACCACATTATACGAGGGAAATCCAAGATGCAAGGATGTTTAGAGTTTCCTAGCCTAGTAGACCTGAGCCATCTATCTACTTGACCTTCATAAATAAGTGTCGTTAAGTCTAGGGATCATGATACATGATGCCCGAAGACAATTGTTAA
>LPNX010689364.1:177253-255832 GCA_001517045.1 Pseudotsuga menziesii | reverse complement strand
AAATTCTATTGGTTCTTGAATTCCAACTCACAAAAACTTATTTTGGCACGTTTTCTTATAAGGCCCATTTTAGACCCCAAATTTCCTCTAATGCATGGTCATAGCCAACAATATCATTAGGTCTTTATAAAAAGACAATACTTGTGCTTGATTACTCATCATCACTGGTGGAACCCACTCAAATGTAATTCTTGTTATCTATTAAAGTTAAAAATAATCTCACATTACATTGATGTTTTAGATGACCTTATACTTGCATTTCATAACACTCAACAACTCCAACTAATCCATTAGACTTGAGTGGACCTATGCTAAGAACATGTATTTCCTCATAAAAAGAAATAACATGTTCAAATCCAAAGAAAAGATATGGTATATAAACCAAAAAAATACATATATTCAAATTTTATTGAAGCCACATCTTTTGACTTGCTTAGCCGCTTCACAAGTAAGTTTCATTATTAATTTTAATGTAAATTTAATTAAATATGGAGTAGGCTTCAATAAAATCTTTATGATAATTAATACAAACAAAAAAACCTGAGTCCGTTGGTTGGTATGATAATTAATATAGATTCAAATTCTGCATTAAATATGTGCCTATAATTTTAATTAACTTTAAATTTGACTTCATGTTATGCATTAATATGTGTATATAATTTTAATATACTTTAAATTTGACTTCATGTAGGTATTTAAATATTATGCAAAACTAAATTCCCCTTCATTAAGTTCTATGCAAAATTTAATTTGTGTTAAGCACGTAAGCTTGAAAATTTAAGAAAGTGAATATTTTCAAAACTTTACATTTAGAATAGTTTAAAGTTTAATTAATTTAAAATTAGATTAGGTTAATGTTAGATTAGTTTGAAACTTGAAATTTACTTAGAATCCTTAAATATAGATTAGGTTAAAATTTAGTTAGGTTAAAACTAGATTAAGTTAATGTTAAATTAGTTAAACATATGAAATTTACATACTTTAATGATGTGAAAAATCATATTAAAATTTAAGAAACTTAAAAATTTTAGTAAGTTGAATATTTTAGAAACCTTAAATATATATTAGGTTAAATATTAGTAAGGTACAATTTAGATTAGGTTAATGTTAAATTGGTTACAAATGTAAAATTTACTTACTTTAATAATGTGAAAAATCATTTTACTTACTTTAACAATGTGAAAAATCATACTAAAATTTAAAAAACTTGAAAAATTAAGGTAAATATTTTATAAACTTTAAATATAGGCAAGGTTAATGTTTAGTTAGGTTAAAATTAGATTAATTAGAAATGTGAAATTTATATAATTTAACAATGTGAAAAATCATACTAAAATTTGAGTTAAGTGAAGATTTTAGAAACCTTAAATAAAGATTAAGTTAAAGTTCAGTTATGATAATTAGATTTGGTTAATGTTAAATTCATTAGAAAAACAAAATTTACTTACTTTAACAATGTGAAAAATCATATTAAAATTCAAGAAACTTAAAAATTTGAGTAAGATAAAAATATTAAAAACATTAAATATAGATCATGTTAAAGTTCAGTTAAGTAAAATTTAGATTAGGTTAATGTTAGATTATTTAGAAATATGAAATTCACTTACTTTAACAATGTGGAAAATTATACTAAAATTTAAGGAACTTGATAATTTGAGTAAGATGAATATTTTATAACCTTTAAATATAAGTTATGTTAAATTTTAGTTAGGTTAACATTAGATTATATTAATGTTACATTGGTTAGAAATGTGAAATCTACTTAATTCAACAATGTGAAAATTCATACTAAAATTTCAGAAACTTGAAAATTTGAGTAAGGTGAATATTTTAGAAACCTTAAGTATAGATTAGGTTAAAGTTTAGATAGGATAATTAGATTAGGTTAATGTTAGATTAGTTAGAAATATGAAATTTACTTACTTTAACAATGTGAAAAATCATATTAAAATTGAAGAAAATTGAAAATTTGAGTAAGGTGAATGTAAATTAAAAACCTTAAAATGTGAAATGTGAAATTTAGATTAGTTATAAATGTGAAATTTACTTATTTTAACGATGTGAAGAAACATATTAAAATAGTGGTAATGGTATGAAAAGTTAAAAAAAAGGTTT
Organism: Pseudotsuga menziesii; assembly: GCA_001517045.1. Taxonomy (NCBI): domain Eukaryota; kingdom Viridiplantae; phylum Streptophyta; class Pinopsida; order Pinales; family Pinaceae; genus Pseudotsuga; species Pseudotsuga menziesii. The sequence continues at coordinate 253,717 of LPNX010689364.1, read as the reverse complement.
TTTGTTTCAATGTTTTAATAAAGATATGGATCAATTTTAGTGTTATTAAATTGAATTAATTTGAACAACTTTTTAATTACTTGCAAAGCATAGATTTCTGTGTTATATGAATTATTTCAAGGACTATTGCATTAATTTAAGTAGCATCCATTAAATTCAACACCGTTCAATTGTTTTTAACTTATGATTAATTGCATTGATTTTAGTATTGTTGTATTGAATATACTATTGGTCAATTCATTTACATAATAAGATCATTGATTTCAGTAATTGTTGCATTGAATTAACTTTTGGTCAATTGTTTTCTACATTTACCATAGGCCTCACTATACTGACGTATGCGAGCAATATTATAACAACCACAAAGCTTCTAATAAAAACATCAAAACGCTATTATCACAAATACTTTTCGCTACAGCGAGGTCGCAAGACCATAGCATTGGCACCTAAGCTTTAACACGGCCTCGACCATAGTTTTACTAATTTCACAGACCATCATGAATGAGACCTACAATAATGATAGCATTTGTGGGTCTTCCCCATGGCTTCCCATATGTTCCACATACATAATAACAAAATGAATCAGTAAGAAACTTAACCATTCAAGCTGGCGTAGAAACCCTGGGAAGTGCCAAAGCCATACATGGAATGGCTTTACCCATGCGGTGCCCAGTAATCACAACTAAGTAATAAATAATTCCAATTTATACACAGCGCATCCGATTTGGTGAATGCCTCTAACAAACTCCTGCTCTAATTAAATACATTGCTTTAATAAAAATGCAGAAGGAAATCATATGCATAACATATCAATATTAACCATTACCATCATATAAAAATGATACATATATCTATTTGCAACAGAGTTTACCAAAGTCTTTTTACACAGTCTCCATTAAAGGCCGAGGATGAGGTTTATGCAGGCGTGGCAATGGGATATGGCACCATTACGAGCAATGGTGCAGCCCATGGCTATAAAGCCCAAAACCAAAATAACGATGTACATAACTAAAATGAAATACACAGAGCCATTGAGAGCGCTAGATTTACTCCACGACCAAAACAAAAACACCATACATTAAAAACCCAAGTCTATTGCACAGGCCCGAAGGCGATTTGAGTTCCCACAGTAAAAGCCCCTTTTAGCAATGATAACCTATATCTACCCCAAGCCAAGAAGTGACAAGATTTTCTTGTTTATAACAGGATTACCATGGCCGATTTTTCAAGACATTGGAGCATACAACGAAGTATGGAGCCACCCCACCTTCGTTACCCTGCCACCTGCAACCAAAACCAAACATGACAGGGTTGAGAAGTATAACTATGAAGGAGCCTTGAAACCAAACATAAAATGTAGTCATGAAACTAGATGGATTTTACCTTCATCACGGGGGCATAGTCTGCTTCGCAGCACAGAGCCGAAACCCCAATTATCCACAGACTGTAACGAAATGACCAAACTGAATCATGAGCCAAGCCCTAATCTTGGGCTGCCACAAAAACTAAGGTGCATTAATGGCACCAGCTGGTAACCACTATCGAAATGCCAAACCCACTCTTCAATAGTTCAAATTTCGTTGCATTATCGTGGGATTCACTCACCATGCAAAAGCTTAAACCCATTTAACATATGGTGTAACCATATGTTATATTTTCGCCACCCTACACTAGCACAGTTCTTATGTTAATACAATGTTCGTTAAAACATGGTTTCATACATGGTATGTGCTAGTCCATAGTCCAGTTATATGGTTTAGTTTTTAAATAACATGTAAACCCTAGGTTTAAAGTTTAGGACTTTTCTCCTCTTTGTCACAAGTCTCAAGTATAAGAACCATGGCATACAAAGTATGCCATGGTAATATATTTACCTATATTAAGATCAAAGTCTGATCAATAATCCAATATATAACCCGCAAACAAAATCAAAATACATGTTAATACTTATCATTGAAATAACCGAAGTATGATCACATAATGGACTAAATATACGATATAGGTGATTTTAACTACGTTAAGAAAATAATGAAAGAAGTAATTTCACCTTGCTATAATCTGAGCCCAGGATGAAGAATAATAATGAACAGTAGGTATGTTATTAATCAATTTGTTTAGCGCTCGTTAAATCTCTGTCGTTAAGTACAATCTGCATACAGGATAAAAGTGGTGCCTTAGTTCGAAGAACTAAGTAAGCATGCAAGTCAAGTGAATACTTTACCTCTCAAACCATCATGGGAGAACAAGTCCCGCCACTCCGCCCACTCTATTCCCACAAACAAAGTTAAGTGAGAACCTAATAAATAACAAGTAACCATGTGCTGAAGTAACCGAGGCATTCCTCCAAATAATTAGTACATCGACCGAAATAAATAAACATGAGAATAGTTAATAAACAAAATCATGACATCTTAAGTAAAAAGCACTAGTAATAATGACTGAAAGTAAATGACAGAACGTAAGAACAACTGATGAGTAGACAATGGTACATGAAGTGTACGGTATAAGTTTCCACAAGTTAATTAATGTTTCGTAAAGGCAATTTTTAATAGCATAATAATTTTTTATTTTAATTTTTTTCAATTTTTGGGGACATTACACCAATGACAATATTTTCAAACTTATACATGAAAACATTCTGAATATTCATAATTATGTTTTGTAGAAGCTGCATCTTTGACTTGCTCAGCCTCTTCACGAGTAAGTTTCACATCAGTCTAGTTCATGTTTTTTGCAGAGCAAGAAATGACAATCTTTTCAAATTTATACATGAAAATATGCTTGTTGTTTACACAACCTTTCATTGCTCTAATACTACGAAACACATATTTTAAAAGGATATAATTTGTACAAATTTCTTCAAAAAAAATTGTAATTCATTAACCTCATACATTGAAAATTTATCACTATGTTTGTGTGTTTCCATCAATTTATCTTGAATTATTCCCATTTCTATTTGCTAAGTTGACATGTCTCCTCTAGCAATTCCCAAACAAAACATATTAGATATAAATTAAAGGACCCATGGGAGAAACAATCAAACCATACAACCCTAGACAAAAAATGAGAGGCAGAGGACTATTGGTGTATCTATCCTTCCATCCCATTGACATATCCCAATGAACCACTGACCCACAAATTCTTGAGAGAGAATAATGCCAACAAAATAGAAAGAATAACTCCCTACATACCTTGTCAACACAAATTTAGAAGAAGGATAAAACAAGAGCTACAATTTACTTAAGTATTGCAAAAATCATCGATGCACAACATTCCCAAGGAAATGACATGTATGAACCCTAAACATTGAGGAAAGCAAGACGAGAGCTTGAAGATTCACCATAAGGCAGAACTTGGAAAATCTCCCCCTTAAAGCTTTAAATTATCCTTCCAAAAAAAAAATATCCATCTCATTGGCCATAGAAATCTTTCTACATGTGAGTATGATCCAATGCAATAGGCATATAAGGTACATGTATGTTGTTTATGATTTAGCATCAAAATGCCCCAATTGGAATCTGCTCACCACCCACCTTGATTTGATATCAAGTGTTGATTTCAAGGACTCAAAAGCTGGGTTGGTTCCCCTCTATTTTGCATATACAAACATTTTCCAAATTTTATCATTAGGTTATCGAGTCTATGAACTTGAGAGGTATGGCCTCTAAGGATGTAGAAAATTCAATATGCTAAAAACAAGTGATCATTCCTAGTGTGAAATGTATACCTGCATAAGGGAGACAACATGTAAAGTGGTTTTTTTCTTGTTTTCCAAATAATAACAAACAAACTCCACGGACATAAATTGGTTTCATGGTCATAGCCAACAATATCATTAGGTCTTTATAAAAAGACAATACTTGTGCTTGATTACTGATCATCAATGGTGGAAACCACTCAAATGTAATTCTTGTTGTCTATTGAAGTTAAAAATAATCCCACATTACATTGATGTTTTGGATAACCTTCTACTTGTATTTCATAACACTCAAGAACTCCAACTAATCCATTAGACTTGAGTGGACCTATGTTAAGAACATGTATTTCCTCATAAAAAGAAATAGCATGTTCAAATCCAAAAGATATGGTATATAAACCAAAAAAATACATATATTCAAATTTTATTTAAGCCACATCTTTTGACTTGCTTAGCCGCTTCACAATTAAGTTTCATTATTAATTTTAATGTAAATTTAATTAAATATGGAGTAGGCTTCAATAAAATCTTTATGATAATTAATACAAATAAAAAAAGGTGAGTTCGTTGGTTGGTATGATAATTAATATAGATTCAAATTCTGCATTAAAATATGTGCCTATAATTTTAATTAACTTTAAATTTGACTTCATGTTATGCATTAATATGTGTATATAATTTTAATATACTTTAAATTTGACTTCATGTAGGTATTTAAATATTATTCAAAACTAAATTCCCCTTCATTAAGTTCTACGCAAAATTTAATTTGTGTTAAGCACGTCTGAAACTTGAAAATTTAAGCAAGTGAATATTTTCAAAACTTTACATTTAAAACAGTTTAAAGTTTAATTAATTTAAAATTAGATTAGGTTAATGTTAGATTAGTTTGAAACCTGAAATTTACTTAAAACCCTTAAATATAGATTAGGTTAAAGTTTAGTTAGGTTTAAAATAGATTAAGTTAATGTTAAATTAGTTAAAAAATGTGAAATTTACTTACTTTAATAATGTGAAAAATCATATTAAAATTTAAGAAACTTGAAAATTTTAGTAAGTTGAATATTTTAGAAACCTTAAATATATATTAGGTTAAATATTAGTGAGGTAACATTTAGATTAGGTTAATCTTAGATTGGTTACAAATGTAAAATTTACTTACTTTAACAATGCGAAAAATCATTTTACTTACTTTAACAATGTGAAAAATCATACTAAAATTTAAAAAACTTGAAAAATTCAGGTAAATATTTTATAAACTTTAAATATAGGTAAGGTTAAAGTTTAGTTAGGTTAAAATTAGATTAATTAGAGATGTGAAATTTATATAATTTAACAATGTGAAAAATCATACTAAAATTTGAGTAAAGTGAATACTTTAGAAACCTTAAATAAAGATTAGGTTAAAGTTCAATTATGATAATTAGATTAAGTTAATGTTAAATTCCTTAGAAAAAAAAAATTTACATACTTTAACAATGTGAAAAATCATATTAAAATTCAAGAAACTTAAAAATTTGAATAAGATAAAAATATTAAAAACATTAAATATAGATCATGTTAAAGTTTAGTTAAGTAAAATTTAGATTAGGTTAATGTTATATTATTTAGAAATATGAAATTTACTTACTTTAACAATGTGAAAAACTACACTAAAATTTAAGGAACTTGATAATTTGAGTAAGATGAATATTGTATAACCTTTAAATATAAATTAGGTTAAATTTTAGTTAGGTTAACATTAGATTATATTAATGTTACATTAGTTAGAAATGTGAAATCTACTTAATTTAACAATGTGAAAATTCATACTAAAATTTAAGAAACTTGAAAATTTGAGTAAGGTGAATATTTTAGAAACCTTAAGTATAGATTAGGTTAAAGTTTATATAGGATAATTAAATTAGGTTAATGTTAGATTAGTTAGAAATATGAACTTTACTTACTTTAACAACGTGAAAAATCATATTAAAATTCAAGAAAATTGAAAATTTGAGTAAGGTGAATATAAATTAAAAACCTTAAAATTAGTTTAAGATACAGCTTAGTTAAATTAAATTTAGATTAGTTAGAAATGTGAAATTTACTTATTTTAACTATGTGAAAAAAACATATTAAATTAGTGGTAATGGTATGAAAAGTTAAAAAAAAAAAGGTTTTTTGTTTCAATGTTTTAATAAAGATATGGATCAATTTTAGTGTTATTAAATTGAATTAATTTGAACAACTTTTTAATTACTTGCAAAGCATAGATTTATGTGTTATAAGAATTATTTCAAAGACTATTGCATTAATTTAAGTAGCATCCATTAAATTCAACACCGTTCAATTGTTTTTAACTTATGATTAATTGCATTGATTTTAGTATTGTATTGAATATACTATTGGTCAATTCATTTACATAATAAGATCATTGATTTCAGTAATTGTTGCATTGAATTAACTTTTGGTCAATTGTTTTCATCTTACAATCAGACAAGTAAGTGTTGCGTAAAATAACAGAGACAAAACTTAGAAGACATGTAATTTGATCAACCAGAGGAGCAAGGAAGACAAAGATATGAAAGACAAAGAGTGTAGATCAACAAAGAAGGTTAGAACAAATGACGTTTGAAAAATGAGAAGATCAAAGAAGAAGAGATGCAAAAAGACAAAGAGCTTATCGACAAAAACGATAAGAAGAAAACACCAAGGAACAAATGAAGAACAAGGAAAACAAAACATTGGGAATAACAGTTTTGATTAAGAAGAAAACACCAAGGAACAAAATGAAGAACAAAGAAAAAAAAACATTGGGAATAACAATTTTGATAGAATGTGTCAAAGAACACAATATACAATAGGGATACTATGATAGAAGTTTCTTTCATGATGACTAAACCTTCCTCAAGATAGATTTTGAAGAAGGGTATGCCCTTTATAAGTGCTGAAATGTGGAACCAGATCGTGCAAAGTTGTAATGGTGCCCTTTATACAGAGCTTCGATGTGATCTCCACATTGTTAATGTTTTCTTTCAATGGAGGGTTCTTTGCATATGATATAAGAATATATCATTTTCTTTACTTCTTGCCAAAATTCAAAGGGTTCGTCGCATGTTGAGAACCTCGTGTGCAAAGATCACAATAATTTACATTGTTGTTCACATTATCTTGCATCATTACATTTACATCTTCAACCATTTATTTACCTCCTTTTCTTCTCATCTCAACTTATAACACAATCTTCTATGGAGATTATTGTTATAGCTTGCTATGGGATGAATCTAATATGCCTTGAAACAATCACAAACAATCAATTATATTATCTTACATTTCTCCATACAAATATAAATTGCACTCGGATTGCCTTGTTCCCATTTTTATTTGCACATTTCAACATTTCAATTTTTGTAATCCAAACACTCGTTTTGATTTCCACACTTCAACATTGCAATTGAAGTGCAATGCAATATTCTTGTTATCAACATCAAGTTTTGAAATAAGTCCTTGAGTTTCATTTTCATTGAAAGCCTGTATGACACATACGATGCACTTTCATGGATGCTTCATATACATAATCATGATCATCTACAAATTTGAGGTGGCCACCTCAAACTGTAGCCAGCCTAGATCCATCTAAACTCTGGGTCTACAATGTGCCTAGAGGAATCAAATTGCTCGAGATACAAACCTATCCAATAACAAATTTTTTTTTTGAAAGATTAGATGCCTTGTAGATCGGAAGTTTAGATAAATCTAAATTAGTAGATATCCATTTAAGGTTTTTGGCAAGGGAACAAATAACAATATTTGAAAACTTATAGATGAAAATATTCTCAATATTCATAATTCTGATCCATTTAAGGTCTTTGGGGGCAACCAATGACAATATTTTCAAACTTATACATGAAAATATTGTCAATATTCATAATTATGTTTTGTAGAAGCCGCATCTTTGACTTGCTAGGCCTCTTCACGAGTAAGTTTCACATCAGTCCAGTTCATGTTTTTCGCAGAGCAAGAAATGACAATCTTTTCAAACTTATACATGAAAATATGCTTGGTGTTTACAGAACCTTTCATTGTGCTAATACTATGAAACGCATCTTTTAAAAGCTTGATTAGGTGATGCTGTAAAGCTTGATTAGGTGATCTTATCAAAAGAATCTCAATCAAGTGATCTTATCCGGGAATGACGGTGAACATAACAACAAAAATTGAGTATCCTAGGCGAACGGCAAGCTCTACTACATTAACGCAACGGCAGTTACGGGGTTGTATAGCATGGATTTTAGTTCGTTGATTTGAATTGGTCCAGATCAGGCCAAAACGCACCGTATTATATCAAGCATGAACGGCTCCAGCTTCTATTGCACCGTTGGCTTCCAAATCGTTTGACCACCATTGCATCTCACGAATGGGCGATTACCATTCCAACCTGGGAATGATAATATCAAACAGTCTCTATCAAAGCCTAATAGGGGTAATATCAAACAGTCTCTATCAACGCCCAACAGGGGTAATTCGCTTCAATTTCGTTTCGTTCAAAGTTAATGCAATAATTTTCTCTCTAATTAACTGTATTTCAATAGCAGCAGCGCGTTGAGAGATTGACTGAGGAAATAAAGATGATGTTCAATTCAATAGCAAATTTCGAATATGGAGAACTAACCAGTGCCCTTAATGATTTTAGTGAAGACCTTTGGATGGTCGAAAGCGTCTAACAAATAAGATAAAAGTAGTTCTGGATTGTTTGGGGTTGGGGCATGACGTCAAAGCCTCTCCAATGGATGGATCCCGTATTTTTCTGACTTTGGATGGACCTGGAGGTCAGGCATCCAGGCCACGTGGTTTGGTTGCAACTATAGTAAGGCTTAAGATCCTCGTTCTCTTGGTCTTTGGATGCCACTTGATGAGCTTTTATGAAGTAATTCAGTAAGGGAGAGAGCATGAAGTGCGGATAAGAACGAGAATCAATGAAAACTAAGAGAGCACTACGGAGGTGAAGGAGAGATAAAATAATGGAGTCTTGGAAGATTGCTGAAGAGAAAGAAATGGAGGAGGGGAAAGTTCGGTATTTGTTGGGTACCATTGTTATAAAATAGAGTCTTTTTTTTCAATGGAGGAAAAAGGAGGATATATATATATATATATATATATATATATATACTCCATTGAAAAAAAATACTATTTTAAAATAGTTTTTTTTTTCAATGAAGGAAAAAAGAGGATATATATATAATGGGAAGAAATATTATTATAGTTTAAGTTAGCTAATACAATGGTAGAAAAAGTATAGAAAATGAAAAGAACTAATTATTTTATATATAATGGGGAAGAAATATTATTATGGTTTAAGCTAGCTAATACAATGTAGAAAAAGTGTAGAAAATCAAAAGAGAGTCTTTTTTTTCAATGAAGGAAAAAAGAGGATATATATATATATATAATGGGAAGAAATATTATTATGGTTTAAGTTAGCTAATACAATGGTAGAAAAAGTATAGAAAATGAAAAGAGCTAATTATTTTATATATAATGGGGAAGAAATATTATTATGGTTTAAGCTAGCTAATACAATGGTAGAAAACGTGTAGAAAATCAAAAGAACTAATTATTCATCAAAGTAATTGACAACTGTTTTGAATAACCAATGTTATACTTATGGATAATTTGGGAGAAAAAACGCTGGTCACCAATAGTGTTTAATTATTGTTGTTTTTATTGATTGTTATAGCATGGTGCCCTTTAACATTGCAGGCTATCTAAGTCATCTTTCAGTTGATAACCAAAAACAATAAAAAAAGATATCATTTGCGTACATGGTTGTCTTTATTTATGAACTTCAAGTGCAAATTGTGGTGTGCTTGTTGAATGTGTACCAAGCATGGATTTGTTCTAGTTTGCATCTTTGCATGATATCCAAACTATGATCTGAATTTAATTCAAATAAGATTTTTTTTTTAGTCTTTTAACTCATTCATTTTATGAAAACTAGTTTAGGATTACATTCACTTAAAAAAAAATTATAGGATTTTTTTGGGGAGGGCATGGTATCATTTTTTGTTTCTAAATGCTACTCATTTTATTATGTTGTTCATGTTTTGCACAATGTTTTTGCATGCTAGTAGTGAGTCTTTGGTTCTATAAATTGTGTTAGAGTTTTAAAAGTTGAAGTACTCACTATTGTTATGATACACTATGAAAATATTCATTTTAAAACAGAGTTGCATATTGTTAACTTTGTTTAACAATGATTAAACATTAATTGTTATCAAAGTATGCAACTTGAAAGAGGAAAGATTTAGCTCGATAGAAATAGATCCAATTTGATCTTTAGTTCTAGCAATTGGATATGCTTAAGAGTGTGAACACCCTAAAGTTGAAGGATTTATGGCCACCAACAATGGTGACATCAACCTTCCTCAACCTCAAATCCCTTGGTTTAAGGGATAGAATTATAGTTTTTGGAGCATCTAGATGGATTCTAGAGAAATTAATTACGGGTTGATATATTTCAAATACCAGCCAGCTCAATCAGAGTTCATAGAAGTACAGAGTTGTCAGTCAATCTGTCAACAAACATGGGGCATGCTTCTTTGTATTTATTCACTCGTGTTCTAGTTCTGTAAGTGAAGATTTTAAGTAGATTTACATTCATGAATTAATTTACAGTCTTTAATGTTAGCTGGAAGGTTCTAAGAGAAGAAAAATTTAGTCTTTGTATATGTAGAAGAAGAATGAATGAAAACAAAGGATGTAGGAGAAGAATAGAGTAAGAGAGAAAGAAGAAGTGTTGGAAATAGTTGTCATTGATGTTAAACATGGTGTCATTGATTTCAAAAAGGTGAAGAGATATGAGGTGTCAAGGTGATAATGATAGAAATAAATTGTTTGGGAATAATGTATAATGAATCCTTGAATCCCCTAAAGAAGAACCTAAGGAATCCTGTTGTAATCTCACATATCACATAGGGTTACCACTAATACAGATAGAAACCTATAATCATAACAGATGCAAGAGACTGAAAGGTAAGGTAGAATAACAATTGTATTAATAAGTCACATGAGGGTCCATACATACATAAAACAGAACCACCTTCTGATCTGGCTCAACAACCTAATGATATATATGATTACAAATGGTTACAAGTAACTACCTGTCGATTCAATCAACTGACACGACTTTATGCGGCCGACCTAATCTCTGATTAGTCGGATCACCGACTAGCTCCTCCAACATCACCCCCAGGGAAAAAATCTCTCTTCGTCTCAAAGAAACAGGGGAAGCACTCAACATTGCGCTATCTGAGGTAGTTACTTCTTTGGTTTGGCTTCATGGACTGTGTGGTCGAATGGTTGGTCGTTTCTGCACACATACTTCCACAATGGCTTCTGCTGTAATGGCCAGTTGATGCTGAGACTCTATCCAATTTTGTAGCACTCTTTGGATATCGATAGTCAAGGTTGTGATGCTTGACAGAGTCGACATTTTCTTCTGGAGGGAAAGATCTGTGATGATTTCCATGTCGGGCCCCATAAATTAAGCCTTTTCTTCTGCTATATCCAATAGTATCTTAATCTGTCGGCAGAGTGTGTCGAGTCTGTTGAGGCTTGGTAGTGCTTTCTATACCCACTGATGTGCTTGTTTTCTAGTTTTTGTAATTTGGTTGTTTCTAATACAATCTAGTCTTGTATTTTACTCATCATTGTTTCTTCAAGGCCTCGCCTCTTTTCTAGTGCTAGGATTTGCTCACGAGTCTGGCGAGTCTGCTGAAATACTTGCCCATAGTAGGTGTGCCAAGTACATATTACTTTTTCTGTAATGATGGATTCTTCTAAGTGGTCCTGCAATACCTCATTATCTTCATAGAATGCTGTGTATTGCTTCCTTAGTAATCTGTATGTTTCCTCTTTTTTATCTTCTTTTGTAAGTTGTAGTTGTGTTTGTAGGGTCAACACCACACTTTCAAATAGCTGACATGCTTTTTCCAGTGGCTTGTCGGTGTCGGCCTCTAATGGTCCTGGTATGACTGTTTGAATTAAATTTCTGCAATTTGACAGAAATTTAATTTTCTCTTTCTTAGTGCTATCGAGCTGCTCTCGTCTGGTGCGGTTTCTTCTTGCTGCTTCTGTGGCGAGGGTCTCTAAGAGCTGTCCCAACTCTTCATCTCTCAATTTTGCTGTGTCTACTGCAGTAGTCAATCCTGGTTGGTTGAGGTGGATCACTGCCGATCTTTGTTCTTTGTGGTATTCCTTTTTCTTTTTATCTTTTCTCTTCCTTATGTGTCTATGCTAGTCGACCTGTTGTTTTGATTGTGGTTATGCAAGTGGTTCATTTCTAGGCGGCTGATTTCCCAGCTGCTGAGCTTCGTTGGGATGAACTTCATTATTTGGGGGAATTTATGTTTGATCCTCTTCGGTAGGACTTACAGTTAGGTGTGTATCTAGAGGGGTTGAAATGGGTGGTTTAGTGTTTGTCAAAAGTTCTGGATTCAGATATAGTGATGGAGATGGTGAGTGGTCTGTTGTAAGTGGTGTGGTTGGGATATTTTCATTTGACGGGGGATCTTTGACTTCTGGTGGTGAGTTGGCTGGGTCGTCAGGGTTGTCAGAGAATAGGTTATCAATCTCCTGATTGATTGCTAATGTATCTTCCTGGTCATTCTCTTCAACTCTCCTACTAGTTCATTGGCTAGTGGCGGATGGTTAATACTTAATGGAGTAAAGGATGAAATGCGGCTTGCGACTACTTGAGAGGTTTTGTCGGGGTTCCTTAAGAATGTTGATCTGATACTTCCAACAGTTCTTGGTTTCTGAGGTATTTGGCCAATTTACTGTGATAGGGTCTAGTGTGCTGAGCTAGACTCAGTTAATGTATGTTTGGTGGTAATTTTCTATGCAAATGTGAATAATTCGGTGAGTTTTTCAATAAATGCCTGGAAGTCGTCATTGTGGTGGATCCATTCTTTTAATGTCTTCGACATAGCATTTTTATAGATGTCTACAGGACTGATGGTGGTTGGCTGTGGGATATCTTCTTGTGTGATCTAGGTTGGGGATGGGAGTGGGGGGGTTGGAAACTAAATCAACAATCTCTTCATCAACTGGAGGATTTGCAGTTTTTACCTTTTTCGGTCTAACTTGTTTTTCGCTTCAGTTGACGAACCGCTTGATTTGTGTTTCGACTGATGTTTTATTTGTTGCAGCATATTCTATGATGTAGAGAGCAGTAGTCAATAGTTCTTCTTCATCTTCTAACTCTGATAGGATAAGTTTATGCTTCCCCTTCCCTTTTTCCTGATTTGTATTCTTTTTTCTTAAGGCTGTTATTTCCTTTGCTATTTTTCTTAAATTTTCTTTTGTCATAGCATACTCTGGATTACCTGATTCAATCTCTTCTTCTATCTTCTTTTCTCCTCCCTCCTGTTGATGAGTCAGGATGATACTTTGTTCTATCAGTACGGCCGCCTGATGTTCAGGCGGTGCACTTTCAATTTGGAGGGGATGTGGAATAGTCACCAGTTGGAACTTGCTGGTATCCTATGTCGATGTATCCTATGACATGAAGGTACTGATATATAGACATAGTTCATAATCCTCCTCTTTTTCCTGGTCGGTCAAGGGTTCCTCAATAGGTTGATTTGTTGTTTTTTCCCTTGTTGGTATCTACATCTTGGTATTGGATTGTTGAGCTAGCTCTTGGAAAATCTCATCGACTAAAGGATAATAGTCGATAGGTTTTGCTTTCACTTTCACCCACTGCATGTTCTAGATTGCAGTGTGGTAGAGCTCTAGTTGAATGTGTGTTGTTTTTGGTAGATTTCTTCGGATGTTCTGAGGCACCCTCCATCTGGTTGTTTGGATTTTTAGAGTTTGAAACCAATTTTCCAACAATACTTTGTCATTTTCTAGTTCTCTTAGAGTTCCATTTGTGAAAATGGTTTGAAACTCCAAATGTGATATTTGCATGGTTCTTGGAACTACTTATTGGTGAGCATGGTTGAGCATGTTGGTGACATATTGGGCCCAGCGATAAATTTTCCCTAAGTCTTCTATTGTGTCAACTACCTCTAACATTTCTAGCTTCAGATCACTCACTCGGCCTGTAGGGGTGAGTTCCGTCGCTATGATTTTGGAAACTATTTTTGGTGTTCTGGATTGTACTTGATTGATCATCAGCCCTTTTGAATTCTTTCCTGATGGTGTCCCTGCTAGTCATTCTACTAATCTACCTTTTATGCCAATAGGAATAGGTTCGCCCTTGTTTGAAAGTCCGGTAAGCTTGTATATGACCTCGCTGGAAATTTCGACTGGTTTGTCGAAGTAGAATTTTCCATTGTGGTACCGGCTGATGATAAATTTTACAGCGGTTTCTTTTGTCCCGCCGAAACTCGTCATGAAAGGTGTATTCATGTAACTCATAATGGTGTTATGGCTAAATTTCTCTACGTCCTGTGTCATTTTCTTATCTACATAAGCCCATACTTTGATTTCTACCCAGGTCTTTTCCCATGAAGTTTCTTGTACCTTTGCATTTTTAATATTTCTTAATCTTCTCATGAGTGGGGTTTCGGTGGATTCTACCTCTTTTTTTTTGGCAGCTGCATCTCTAGTTTTCTTTGGATCCATTTTCTTGGTCTCTTGGTTGGATTTCTTCACAGGGTTTCTGCTTTCAAATTTCTGAACAACTATTTGCTCTATTTCTTCCAAACACAGTAATAATTCTTTCTTTGACGTGGTATTTATAGGTGGAGCGCATGACAATTTTGTCAATGAAGGTATTAATGGTGGACATGATGGTCTATTGCAAGTGCATTTAATGTGTTCTCGTTTTGGCGCTCCTTCTGACTGTAGTCATGAAGGCATGATTTGACCTTTGGATTTGTCGGTCGATGTCGATCATGAGGATGGTCGATGATGGCATGTCGATGATAGGGATGTTAGTTGCCGAAATGTGGTTTACCATGTCTTTCAATATTTCCTGTAATTTTTTTTTATAAGTGTCGGCTCTTTTTGTTATTTTTGAGATTATTAGGTTTTTATAGGTTTTTTTTAGTAGTTATGGTCATTATTTTTGTTTTGTATTACATATATATATCTTCTTTTTTTTTTCTTTAGAATTTCTTAGTTTTGGTATCGTTTTAGTCAGGCACCATTAACAAGTTTCCGAAATACTATGCCTTGTAACGTCCTTAGTCAGAATGATCCATTGGCATGAATTTATTTGACAATGTAAGGTCCCATCCATTATGTGTGTAGTTTTTTGGATTTTCCTTTCACTCGACTGTTATACAATAGAGCCAGATCTCCTATTGACGTATTTTTGTTTTTAATGTTTCGATCATGCCAAGCCTTCTGTTGTCGTTTCTAAATTCTTAGTGTTGTATAGCGAGTAGTCGGTGTTCTTCTAGTTTGCTTAGTTGCATCAGTCGATCCCTCCTACCTTCTTCGACATCGATGTGTAATATATCTGCTATCCTAGGTGTTTGTTGTCGAAAATGTAGTGAAATGACTGCTTCGTGGCCATAGACTAGTCGAAATGGTGTTTGGTCGGTCAAATGTTTGTATGTTGTCCTGTAAGCCCATAGCACTGTAGGGATTTTTTCATCCCAATCATCCTTGTCAGTATTGCAGATTTTTGTTAAACCCTTTGTTATTGTTTTGTTAAATGCCTCTATTGCTCTGTTTGATTGAGGGTGATAAGTTGTACTTCGTCGATGGTCAATTTTGAACTAGTCTGTTAGTGCTTTGATGGTTTTGTTAATGAAGTGTGACCCTTGATCACTGATTAAGGTTAGTGGACATCCAAATCTAGTAATTATGTTTTCATAGATGAACTTAGCAGCTACTTCACTGGAACAGGTTTCAATAGGTTCCGCCTCTGCTGATTTGGTTACATATTCTATTGCAGTTATTATGTCCCTCACACTTGTTCCTTTTACTGGTATTGGGAATGGTCCTATGAAATCGATGGCCCAAATTTCAAATGTCAGACTCAGGTTTACTGATATCAAGGGAATTTCTGTATTACGTAGAGGTTGACCCAGTCGTTGGCATCGATCGCATTAGCTAACAAACATTTTGCAATCCTTGTATAATGTCAGCCACCATAGTCCTGACTGCTGGACTTTCTTGGTAGTTGTATCTGCATGGAAATGTCCTCCCACCGGTCCATATTGTGCCTCGTGAATAATATCTTCTCTTTCGTGTTCTAGCACACATCACCGAAGGATGTCGTCCAATCCAATTTTATATAAAAATCCATTTATGAGGCAGTATGGTTTAGCTTTCATGGCTAAGATTTGTTTCTTTTTCATGCTCATGCCATCTAGTGCTTGACCATTTTCCAAGAATTGATTTATGTCTTCCAATTCTGCCGAAATAGCTTCTATTTGGAATAAGTGTGCATCCGACAGGTCATCTTCGACTCATGTTGACTCCTCCCTCGTGTTGATCCTCGACAAGTGGTCGGGCTCGACATTTAGTTTTTATGGTCTAATGACAACTTCAAATTCAAATTCCTGGAATAGTAATAACCATCGACAAATTCTCCTGTGGTGTAAGGGTTTGTTTACAAGGTATTTTAATTCTTGGTGGTCAGTATAGAAGATGAAAGGGTTGGCTAGTAGGTAATGTCGATACTGTTGTAGCATAAAGACCATACCTAATGCTTACCTCTCTATTTTCAAATAGTTTTGTTCTACTTTGTTTAGTTTTCTGCTACTGTATACTATTGGATAGTCCATTCCATCATCCCCTAGTTATGTTAAGATCATGCCTATTGCTAGGTTTGATGTGTTGATATGCACATGGAATTTGATCGACCAATTCGGGAATTCGAGGATAGGTGTCTCGACTCGTTTTCTTTTTAATGTATCGAATGATATATTACATTCCTCTGTCCAGTCAAACTCCTCATCTTCTCTCAATAGTTCTCCCAATGGATAGGTCATATATGAATAGTGTCTAATAATTTTTTTGTAATATCCAGTATGTCCCAACAGTACCTTGACCTATTTTGGATTCACCGGTGGCTTCAAGTTAAGGACAATCTTTATTTTTGCAACGTTGACCTTGATGCCTTCTTTCCATACAATGTGCCCTAGTAGTATTCCTATAGGGGTTAGGAAGATGCATTTCTTTATGTTGAGGGATAGCTGGATTTTTCGTCGTCATTCCAACATGAGCCTTAGCCGTTTGCAATGATCTTTCAACGTGGAGTATATCGTCCAATCGTCAAAGTATATTTCCATTGTTTTGTACATATATTCTTGAAATGTTTTGACCACAATTCTTGAAAATATTGCCGATGCGTTTTTGAGACCAAAAGGCATAACTTTGTAGGCGAATGAGCCAAATTCACATATGAATGTGGTATTTTTTTTATCTTCTTTGGCTATTGGTACTTGGTTATACCCTGAGAATCCATCTTCAAATGAGTAGCATTCATGTCCTGCAACTTCATTTAAGATTTCGTCTCCGTATGGCATTGGGAATAGGTTTGTTAGAGTGACTTTGTTTAGTTCTATGAAATCGACACAAATCCTTAGTTTTGTCGAATCATGTTTCTTTGGTTGGATGACCATCGGGATTTCCCATTTCGATTGGTCAATAGGGTAGATAGTTCCTGCTGCAAGCATATTATCAAGCTCTTTCGTGACTATCTCTTTGTATTTATGAGCTAATTTTTATGGCCTTTTCTTCACGGGTCGGGCATCGGATTTGATGTCGATCTTCATTTCGCCCATTTGAAGGAATAGCCCCTTGAGATATTTATAGTATCGAGCAAAGACATCCTGGAATTATTTTAATAGGTTTATTATTTCAGTCATTTGCTCTTCACTCCAGTAATTGCCAATTCTTTCCATTTTTGGTCGTTCATCATTTGATATGTCAAACTATTTAGTTTTCACTTTGGCATCCATCCATTCTGGTGCCCCGGCTTAGTTGATTGGTCAAATCCCTTCTTTGAACTGTGAAAATGTAGTAGGGAAGTCTGCTACAGTCATTCAGTCGAGGTCTTCTTTGTCAGCTGTGTCGACTTTAAGTACTATTCCAATTGGTTTTGTTATTTCTAAGTGATACGATTTCCATTGAAATCTTTTTCCTTTTGTATTTTCATTTTCCATTTGCAGTCTTGTCGACTTTGGTATTATATTGGTTTGAATGTTATTGCATGATATTTTCAATCAATCATGGTTTGGTCTCATACTGTTGTTCCTAGTCGATTCTATGAATGGTTTTTTTTGTTTTGCAGTTTCGACTAACTTTTTGTTTTGCACTATAAAACTGAAGTCCTTGATGAAGTTTTCTCTATGTTTGTTCCATTGGATGTTTCACCGCGTGCTTATTCCAGTTTGTACCATTTATTTGGTAATTCGACTAGCGTCGAGGGAAATAAGTGTGGCCATGTACGTTCATCTTTATAACCAAGTCTTCTCCATTCTCTTTCGCATGTTCTGATGTGCTCGTCTGGGTCTTGCCCTTGGATGAAGACACGTATTTGTGCCTGTTCAGTTAGCTTCCTTCCTCTGAATATTTATACGTAGTAAGTTGAAGCTGTTTTCCAAGTCTGAAGTCTCGACTGATGGGTATTACGAGCTGATATCTTTCAAATCCCAGCCAGCTCAATTAGAGTTCATAGAAGTATAGAGTTGTCAGTCAATTTGTCAACAAGCATGGTGCATGATTCTTTGTATTTATTCACTCGTTTTTTAGTTATGTAAGTGAAGATTTTAGGTAGATTTACATTCATGAATTAATTTACAGTCTTTAATGTTAGTTGGTAGCTTCTAAGACAAGCAAAATTTAGTCTTTGTATATGTAGAAGAAGAATCAATGAAAACAAAGGATGTAGGAGAAGTGTAACAAACTTAAATAATAACAACAAACAATATATCTATATATCTATATATCTATATATCTATATATATATATATATATAAATTTTTACTATTAATATATATTGGTATTAATAATTAATAATTAATAAATGGTTATTAGTAAACTATTCTAAAATGACGCATGCTTTCATGGATGGTATCCAAAGTGCCTTTACAATTAATATATATATGGCACTCACTTTGTAATCTTTTATCATCATTCATCTTTAATATTTATTTAATATTTTCAATATGGAATTATTTTCAATTGGTTGATTATTCAAAGGAGTAATTATTTAGAATATCTACATACGGATATTACATTGGTATCAGAGTCAACCCTTCCTAGGGATTTTGTCCAAAATGATCAAGGTTTCCTTGAATTTAGGTCTTTGACCTCACAATGGCTTTTAACCATCCATATTCAGAGTTGCTCTGGTGAAAATAGGTTTTTGACCAAAAATTGGCCTTTGGCAATTTGAATTTCATTGAAGAAGTATTGATTCCACTCCAAATATGAAGCAAGAACAAGAGGGAAAAATGAAAAAAAGAAGAATTATCAACAAAACAGGGAAAAATGAAGAATAAAAAAAAATATCAACAAAGAAATAAAAGGGGAAAAGTAAAAAAAAAAACAAAGTGAAACCACGGTTTTACTTACAATATCTAAATTATAGACGAGTTTTATAAAATGTTTTATAAAATATGCTTTGAGGACAAAGCATCATGAACCCGAAGGAAATGTAACAAATTTAAATAATAACAACAAACAAACAATATATATATATATATATATATATATATATATATATTAATTGTTACTATTAATATATATTGATATTAATAATTAATAATTAATAAATGGTTATTAGTAAACTATTCTAAAATGACACATCTTTTCATGGATAATATCCAAAGTGCCTTTACAATTAATATATATATGGCACTCACTTTGTAATCTTTTATCATCATTCATCTTTAATATTTATTTAATATTTTCAATATGGAATTATTTTCCATTGGTTGATTATTCAAAGGAGTAATTATTTAGAATATCCGCATATGGATATTACAAGAAGAATAGAGTAAGAGAGAAAGAAGAAGTGTTGGAAATAGTTGGCATTGATGTCAAACATGGTGTCATTGATTTCAAAAAGGTGAAGAGATATTTGGTGTCAAGGTGATAATGATAGAAATAAATTGTTTGGGAATAATATATAATGAATCCTTGAATCCACTAAAGAATAACCTAAGGAATCCATTGATCACAAGTGTATATAAATTCAAAACGCTCCCCTTATGGTGAAGCGGTTGTGCATGGCCCTCATGGGAAGACACTTTGAGTTATACATAAGTGGTACAAATACCCTAAATAATCCCCTAATGATAATGATGATGTGGAGAATAAAGGAGTCCTTAAAGTATCTTGTAGAAGTCCTTAAAGTATCTTGTAGAAGTGTGAAGAGTTTCGGAAATAAATGATATTGAGTCACATGACCATGTTGATAAGAAGTGTAAGGAAGTTTGTAAAGGTGTTCCTAAGTAAGGTCGGTAAGAAATGTGAAGAAATTCATAAAATAGTCGTGTTGGGTCCACATGATCATGTGGGTGGGATCACATAACCCATGTTGGAGAAATCCATAGAGAGCCCCTAATATTGGAGCAAGAATGTTGGGATAAAGTATGAAATATATCCTTAAATCATGATGATGGGTTCACATAACTCCGAAAGTAGTGGTGTTGGGTCCACATGACCATGAGGATTGGTCCATATGACCATGCGAAGTATCCTCCGAAGTAATAAGGATTTGTCCATGATGCAGAGGGTAACCTCAAATCGCCATATCCCCACTGCTTTCCCCAAGATTTAGTTTGTTCTATAGTTAAAAAACTTTTAAATTTGGCTTCTCAGCCAAATAATTATTCTGCATGTATGAATTAGCCTCAACTAATTCGATCCAAAACTTTTATTCCACAAAAACAATTCCACAATTGAGTTTTCCGCAAGACATATTTTTGCAACTCAATCTTTCCGCAATTGAGTTTCCACAACAACCTTTCTGCAAGCTCCTTTCTGCAATCAGATTGCGGATTGTAGATTGTGGATCCACCTTCCCATTTTTCCCAAAATTGGGCTTCTACAATTTTAGTTCCATAGTTGGGTTGCATATTGCGGACGTTCCTTCAACTTTTCCCGAAATGGGCTTCCAGAATTTCCTTCTGCAAATCTATTCCTGCAAATTTTGAGATCCGTCGATCTCTTGTGGCTTTGATCTCATCCATCAATCTGCTATCACCTATGGAGATTCACTTTTCTTTGCAGATCTCTTATCTCCCATGCAGGTTCACTTCGTGAATATTTTCCCACCGTCGATCCATATTTCATCCTTTAATATAGATTGTCCAATTTTAACTATTATCTCTTTAACTCTATGTCAATTGATTAGAGCATTGATCAATCGATCTCTATCCAAATTCCTTGAATTATTCCTAGTTAATTTCTCAACTTCACCTCTGCAGAATTTTTACAAAGGATCATCGATCCTCTCAGTTATTGATGACATAGGATTTATTCATGTGTTTTCACACACAAAGATCCGTCAAACAATCTCTGTAACCTTCCATTCTCAAAGTCCCTAAATTTAGAGTATGACACACATAGAACTGTTAACCATTAACATAGATCGCCAATCATTCAATTCATGTATTCATACATTCAGGCATAATTGCATTTACACAGAGATATGCTGAAATAGACTTTTCTTCATACAATACAATGAAACTGTTCATTCACAATTATCTTAGAACTTGCATTCTACTCCTCTTTGTATGGTACAAATATGACCAACTATCTTTCCTTTGTCTAATTTTTCCCTGGTTAGCCACCTCTAGCTATATTTACATTACTTGGATACCTCTTAGCCAAATTTACATTGTTTGGATACACCTTAGCCATATTTTACATTATTTGGATACACCTTATCCTGATTTTACATTTTTTGGATACACCTTATTTCCTCGAAGGTTTATAGAATATATATAATGGGGTTCATGAACCAATTCTGGTTCATATCCTCAATATACTCAACAGTCTACTAACTAATTCTAATTAAGGAAAACTCTTAATCTTATCCTATGAATTGCTTACATTAGATGAGGGATTTGTTACATGACTCACACTTTGACTTAATGACTCATTCATTCACCTAGTGACTCACCTAAATGACTCATCATCCATCTAGAACCACATTTAAACATAGGTTTATTTACAATATAATAGTTCAAGGACTATTAATTCAGGAAATGAGGACCTCTTCTAGGTCTGATCCAAACATTGAACTTGTACTTGGATGGAGAGCAGGATGCTCCCGCATCAGATTCCCCAGGAATAAAGAAATATGACCTCCTGGTCATAACCTTCCATCTTCAGAATGCCTGGATCCCAAACTTTGTATTGAAGCTTTCCATTTGCTTCATGGTTGTTCTGTTGTCTTCTTACTGGCTGTAATTCTCCTCAATTGTATAATTTTTGTTGCAATGATCCACTAGATTTGTGTTGCTCCTGCAACTGCTTCCTTAATTTTTTTACAATTTAGGCCCCCTCCTTCAATTTTTATTTTAAAAACACGTCGACTCTTGTTTCCCAACTTAGTTAAGCCCTCCCTACATACTTAGCCTTTCCTAGAAGCTCAAGCAGAAGGTTTTTCCCTAACCCTGAAGTGTGATTCTGGTAAAAAATACTTAGGCGCGACCAAGAAACAATCCTTATAAGAAAATTTGCTTTGATTTAAGATCAATGGCTAAAAATCACTCTGATCAAGATCCAAAGACCAAGAAATAGCGGAGTGGAAGTGCATAGTTGGAGAAGCCATGTTTTTCTTATGAAAAGGTTACAAATCAAATTCTTGACTTCCACATAGATCCAATGGTACAGAAGGGTTCCACTCAAATCAACGGCTCAAAAAGGTGGAAGAGAAAAGGGGGAGGAGGAAAGTTGAAGTTTGAACTTCATGAAAATTAGACAATTCGACTTTTGATTTCCATTTTCCACAAAAGGTGGAAGTAGAAAGGCATAAGCATAAAGTTAAGGCTTGAACCTCATAAAAGATTGAATTTATGCTTTTTGAAAGGCGGAAGCGGAAGGGCGGAGGTGGAAATTTGGAAGCGAAAGATGCAAGTTTTGGACAAGTAAAGGTTGGAATCCCAATTTCCGATTTCCGTATAGATAGACGATTTAGAAAGCTTCAACAAAGTTCAATGGCTTAGAAGGAATCAAAATTGCAGAAGCAGGAAATCCAAAGCGGAATGATTGAGTTTAAATTTTGAACACATTGGCAAGCCCACTTTCCGATTTCCATTTTTCAAAAGGAAGGAAGAAGAAAGGAAGAGGCAGAGAAGTTAAAGTTTAATTTTGAAAAGTTTGACTTTCTATTTTCTGATTTCTGCATAGATTGACAGTTTAGAATCGCCTCGTATAGATCAACAACTCATAAGGAATTGGAAGGGAGGAAGTAGAAAAGCGGAGGCGGAAAGTTATAATTTTGGTCGTAAAAAAGTTAGAGTCTTGTCTTCCTCCTTCTGCGATCCGTAGATCCAAGGCTAGAGATGGATCCGAAAATATCCAACGGCCAAGAAAAGAATGAAGAAAAGGGCAGAAAGAAAAAAGCAGAAAAGAGGAAGCGGAAATGCAGAGTTGAAAAAGTAGAATTTTAACTTGATAAAATTGGCAAACCCATTTTACGCTTTCCATAAGGGTGAAAGCGGAAAGCAGATGTCAGGGATTCGTGATCTAATGATTTAAATCAGACTCGATCCATCTTTAATATGATCTAATCCATCCAACCTCTGTTTTGTGTTTTCCTGTGAACCATTGGGGAAAATGAGAAATATTTGTCTCGAAACTTAAACTAAATATTTGCTTTCTTAACAGGGCGCTAATCATCGTGTTTTTCTTCTGTTTGAATAAACGACACATATCATTAAACTTATAATTGAAAGTACGGTGATTAGTTACATTCTCCATTGACAAATTTTTCTTGTTTATAGATCATATATATCTCTCATGATGTTCTCTTTATGTATTTTAGGTACTAGGGTTCACCAATTTAGGATGGGTGATCATGATATCGGGTAAAGGTTGCAGCTTTCAATGGCTGAGATTCATGGAAGATATAGGTCTACAGTCCTAAAGAATTCTGTTGTTTTAGATTGCGCGAATGAAATAAATCTCTCAGCCTTGCAGAATTGGTTAAGGGGATACATCTTTCAAAGACCAAGATCAAAGGTGGAGTCACAATGGTGGATGTGCATTTCACTGATTCAACATGCTCGTGGAAAATAAATTTTGAAATATGCAAAATTGGTTAAAGGGATGCATCTTTCAACGACTAATATCTTCTGGGGATTAGATCTATGGCTGAAAAAATTCTGTTGATTCAACAAGCACGGGGAAATGAACTTTTGAAATATACAGAATTGGTTAAAGGGCTACATCTTTCAACGACTGAGATGAAGGTTTTATATAGATCAACGATTGAGGTTGATTTCGTGGATTGAATGTGCATGAAAGATGGAATATCTTGAAGCTGCGAAATCTTGTAGACACAATAGGATTGGATGGAGGCAACCTTGGGTGATTTGTGATTTATGATCAAAAATCAATTTTGCAATGCAAAGATGCAGGAAAAATAAAGGAGCGTGTATTTCCATTAGGGAAAGATCTGTGTAATTTATTTTTATTTGTTTGTTTTATGAAACCATTAGATTCAGCTAGGTGGGTGAATAAGAAGCCTGGAAATATCCTAGGTGATGGATAGAGATAGTATAAATAGGGGTGCAGAGCACCATAGGAAGTACTTTTTTCTTGGTGAAATAATTCTGGACTATTGTTGTAAAATAGGTGTAAGGATTATTAATCCTCCCTTGGTCAAATGTCTATTAGATTAATTTATCCTAACTTAGGAACCTTAATTAATTATTTGGGTCCACTAGTACCATTGGGTCCACTTGTCCTAATGGGTCCACATGTACCAGTCACTAGAGTGTGGGGAACACTACTAGAGGTTAATTGCCACTTACTGCATGTGCATGCATCAGTTTGGGAACCTCCTAGACCAATCCCTACACTTTAGGAGCCACTGGGTGTCTCAACACCAACCTCCTTTAGTTAGTTCAAGTTGGAACTAGTTAGTCTTAGTTAGCTTCTAGTTACTTTTAGTTAGATCACAATTAGTTAGTTAGTGCTAGTTATGCATGGCTAATGCATGGCTGCATGTGGAGTAGGCTCCTTTTCCCACCTACCCCACTCAATTGCATTGAGTTAACTAGTTATCACTGATTGTATGAGTTGTTG
This sequence comes from Pseudotsuga menziesii, assembly GCA_001517045.1. Taxonomy (NCBI): domain Eukaryota; kingdom Viridiplantae; phylum Streptophyta; class Pinopsida; order Pinales; family Pinaceae; genus Pseudotsuga; species Pseudotsuga menziesii. Next base: position 228,804 of record LPNX010689364.1, on the reverse strand, counting down.
GACATGTGGGAGTTGATCGATTGGACTCTGATATTGATTGAGACACCATGAGTTAGCTAGTTAGTTAGGTACAGTCACATCCAATTGATAGATTCTAACTCCTCCCTAATGGATTCGAATTCTTCCTATTTGTATACTATTGTAACACCAAATTAATTAATGTGAATGATACTGTAATTACCTAAGCTATACTCATTTGTTTCCTGTGTGGCTTGTTTTGTTCAGTGTGTATCTTCATTCTCCTTTTACTGCAATCATAATTCAGAAATAATTGCTTGAAGATATAAATGGCACAACAATTCTAATACGAGATACCTCTTTTCTAATAAAAATGATCATTTTGCTGGAACAAAGGTCCTGCGGAGATATTTAATCGGAATGTGTGGAATGCATACTATAGAACTGTTTCTTCTTGCTTTTGTACATCATACAGTGACATTGTTCTAACCTCCTGGAACTATTTCCTTTGTCATGAATGTCTGTTGTCTGTATAAATGTCTGTTTTGAGAGGTTAATAAATGGTTTAATTATATTAGAGCTACATCTGGTATTCTTTCTATTGTGAATGTGATTATTGTGTTGGTATGGATATCTGTTAGACATTTATGAGCACTTACAGTATATTAATCTGAACTCTAAATTTGCACCTTGTTCGGGGATAGAATAGTTTAGTTTTAGATCTAGATTAGACCTACACTTACCTTAGGTACCCGAATATCATTCTTTAAACAAAAATATTATAAATGGTGGACTGGGACGTAAGAAGTAAAAGATTAAAGAACTTAATCTATGGTAGTCCAAAATCGTGAATTGAATGGATTCCCCACACCAAATGGTGTATGATCTAATTGGGATCATTCACTAGGGAGAATCCCTACTGCTTGGTACCTGGGAATTTTCCAGGAATCAACAAAATTGTTGCTAGAATGACTGAACCATCCCATGCATGGCTGGTAGAGGAAATCCAATTTTCAGAGAAGATTACACTGGGACACCATCCGAAAATATTTTCCTTGAAGATTTTATTCCTGAATTTAAAGAAAAAGAACAGACAGGTTCTAGGGAAGAAGAATCAGAACGTTTGTATGATGTCCTATTTGAAGAAGTAGATCTGTTTAGGAGACATACAAGATCCTATGTCAAGAAACTTGGGGGGTTAAAATTTTTTCCTCCTTTACCTAAAAGACGAGCTTCCAAGAAAGTACCATCATACACTAAGGGTTTGATTTTTGTGGAAAATTTGGGAGAACTGATAAACCTATCCATCCAAGAAATTGTTCATCCTCTGGATCAATTAGATCTAGAATCCCCTGCAGTTTTAGTATTCCACAGTTTCCACCTCAAATCACGGCTATTGTAAATCGACCCACGTGGAGAGAAAGAATGCCACTCAACCTAGATGCTCCATCACATGACTTACCCAAAAACCTAGAAAAGGTTTTACCAAGATTTGATCCTGGAAAGGTTGTTTCTGTTGAAGATCACCTACAAGGTTTTTATCTGGATTTGAATATTTTAAATGTTGAACATGAATATGTTGTTTGCAGACATTTTCAGTATACCTTTGAACCTAAAGTATTATCATGGTATTTTAGTTTGCAAGTTGATTCAATACTAAATTGGGATGGTTTTGCAAAGGCATTCTTAGGTAAATTTGGAAACCAGAAAAATGTAGCCACTCTCATGAAAGAATTGATGTCTATGAGGATGGGAGGAAAAGAAAAGGTCCAAGAATTTAATCATATAATCACCACTTTATTGAATAGCTTTAGTGCGGCAACAAGACCAACTAAAGAGTATCTAGTAGAATATTATACTACAACACTTTATCTACGAATAGAAATGTTTGTTAAAATGTCTGGTAAAGTCACATTGGTGGGAAACTATGAGGAAGACAAGAAAGTAGAGGCATATTTGGATAGTATAGAAAGGTATACTCTAGAACCTGAGTTGAAACATACCACAAGAAAAATTCCTTTGTTGTTAACTAAGCCCAAACAGGAACAGTCTAATGAGCTAGATAATGTAGTGAAGATGGTGCAGAAATTGTCAAACAAGGTAGTGGACTTGGAAAAGGATAAGGAAATTAGTCCATATAGAAAGCCATTCAATCCTTATTACAAGAAAAGGGAAGAGAGTGAACATCCCCAACCATCTTTGCATAATTCTGTTGTGTTTAGTTTTAATGAAGTATGCATGGATTGCTTCTGTACTTTTCACCAAGAAAATCATTCTAAAAAAAGTTGTCCATAGTGTATTAATTCAATGACTTGGGTTATGAACCAATGGTTGGATACCCGGCTAGTAGATCTTGAAGAATAGCAAACCCAAAATAATGATCCAGAACAAACAAATGAAGAAACCACTATGGTATTATGGGAAAGGGAAGCTACTTTGGGGCTTAGTGAGTAAATTCAAGTGTCATCAGTGAATGTCATGACTAGAAGTAAAGGCCCAGTGGTGGATGAAAGTTTATTACTGCCTAAAATAAATAATTTTAAAGAAAACATGAAGAAAGTTCTCAGTAATACTCAAACAACACCTAAGCCTAATCCAGTAAATATGAAAGAGATAATCCCAATAGTTGATAAGTCAATGAAGACAACAATTAATAAACATGTGGAAACTTTGGAAAATAGAGCAAAGAATAATAAAGAACATGGCATGGGGTATGATAGTGTAGAAGACATTAAGAAAACAAAGGAAAACATCTCTTTATTTGAATTATGTAATTTTCCTCAGCAAAGGAAGAAAATTCTAGAAGCTTTTAATCCACAGCTCAATAGTGTCCCATAAGCTATTAAATTTGATGATGAAGTAAATGAAGCAAGCATTGGAGGAAAATCTAGATCTCATACTTTACCTTTTCTGCTGTCATTTGAAATTTTTAATCATAATGTGCATAAATGTTTGGTAGATTCTGGGTCTTCATCAAATGTGATTCCACTTTCAATATGTAAAAATATTAATCGGGCAAACTTGCACCATCCCAATCTCAGATAGTTCAACTAGATAGATCTGTTGCTAAAGTCATAGGGGAAATGAAAGATGTTTTGATTCGATTATCTACAGATCCCAGTGTTTGTGAGTTTATAGATGTTATGGTAGTGGATATACCAGAGGCATATGGATTAATTTTAAGTAGGGACTGGTCAACGAAACTTAATGGATATTTTGCAACTGATTGGTCTCACCTATGGCTACCATACAATAATATTAAAAAAAAAATTAAAACAATGAGGGAACCATACATGACATATAATGTAACTCAGTTAGAAGTGAAGAATGAACCTCTGAACTTCTTGTATTAAGTTTCAGGAAATCACTTTTTGGAGCTTGAACTAGAAAACCATCAAGCTAAACAAACCAGTTGTGAATCAGAAACATAGTTCTATCTCCTTCAATTCTCATAGGCTAATGATATTGATTGTAATATAGTAGATTTAGAAGATATGTGGTGGATTCTATATTTTGATGTGGAATGCACTAATGTTGCTGTTGAGTATGAAGCCCTAGGTCGGAAAAGGGCTATAATTTTTTTTTGTAATTCTGGACAAAATCCTTTTTAGCAACAACTCAGAGAAACACACCCTAAATTCGAGCCTTTGATCCAAAAGGAGCTGAGGAATCTTGGTTCTGTTCTCAAGCAGTACTTTACCTAGAATCTAGAAACCCTTGTACATAAATAAACTTGTTGTTATTGATTTTTTTTCTAGTTTTTTATTTTCCTATTTGTTTCACCTTATTTTATAGCCTTAGTTTGTTTGCTTTTAATAAAACAACTCAATTTTTGGTGCTTAGAAGTATAGGCATCTGATTAAATTCTAACTCTTTGGATGTCAGGAATTTCTTATGGGAAAGAGAAGATGATAAATTTCAATAATAATGAGATTCTTTAACTGTTGATAGATTATGGAAAGGGAAGCTAGTCTTCAAGTTCAAATTTGAATCATTATAACCCCTGTGAAATAGCCAAGACTCATGAGGTATGGAGTACTATCTTGGGGTTTCATCCATTCTCACATTAATACCTATCTCAGGAAGCATATCATGATGGACCCATGGAAAGGAAGAATGTCTGACGGATGTATGGTATTCGAAATGATCCTATTTCTACAAATCAAAAAAGGCCAAAAGGATTATATTGAAAAGTCATTTTTTTCTGAAATATTTAGTCTTCAATTAAAGAAATTATGTTGAAGAAATAAATCGTCAGAACAAAAGGGTTGTCAAAACAAAAAATATCAACACGGTTCTTCTCCTTCTATGGGCTTGATAAGCAAACAAAGATGTCACTCACACAAAAGTACATTGTCGATGGAATAACCTGCCCCAAATTCTCAAAGTAAAAGGAAGAATCAGAAGACTTTTTCAGTCATAAAGAAAGCATCAAAAGAATACTTATGTCATGGGAATGAAGAACAAAAAAATACACTTGTATTACTCTATTACGATCCTGTGCATTCTTATCTGATGGAAACTTAAAGATAGGGGGTAAAATGAACTTCATACTTTTACCCCAGGAGAGTTATCAAGACACCGAGCTGTTGGTTACCCTACTCCCAAAGAAATGGTATAAAATGTGATGCTTGAAAAGTTGTATCCATGGATAAATATAGTTTAAAGAATTCTTGAGAAATGCTTGTGAGTAATCATTGAAAATTCACAGTGTAGTACCATATGGAAATCTTATTGTTCAAAGAAGGTTTTTCTAGAGATCTGTGTTCACCATCTAGTGGCCAATTGTTGCTGCTACAACTGCTTCCCCAAAAAATTTACATTTTAGGGCCCCTCATTCCATTTTTGTTTTAAAAGCATGCCCAGTCTTGTTTCCCAACTTAGTTAATCCCTCCCTTCATACTTATTATTTCCAAGAAGCTTGAGAAGTAGGTATTTCCCTAAGCTTGAAGTGTGATTCTGGTAAAAAAATACTTAGGCGCGACCAAGAAACAAGCCTTACAAGAAAATCTGCTTTGATTTAAGATCAACAACTGAGAATCACTCCAATCAAGATACAATAGCCAAGAAATGGTGGGAGCGAAAGTGTGGAGTTGGAGAATCCAAGTTTCTCTTATTAAAATGTTACAACCCCGATTCCTGACTTCCGCATAGATCCAACGATCCAGAAGGGTTCCAGGAAAATGAATAGGTTGGAAAGGTGGAAAAGAAAAGGGGGAGATGGAAAGTTAAAGTTTGAACTTGTGAAAATTGGACAATACGACTTCTTATTTATGCTTTCTGCAAAAGGCAGAGGCGAAAATGCAGAATCGAAAAGTTAAGGTTTGAACCTCGTAAAAGATTGATTTTTCGCTTTCTAATTTCTGCTCTCTGAAAGGTAGAAGCAGAAGGGTAGAGGCAGAAATGCGGAAGCAGAAGATGCAAGTTTTAGTCAATTAAAGGTTGGAATCCCGATTTTTTATTTCTGCATAGATCAATGGTTTAGAAATATTTCACAAAGATCAACGGCTCAAAAGGAATCAAAAGTGCGGAAGCAAAAGGATTGAGTTTAAATTTTGAACACATTGGCAAGCCCAGTTTCTGATTTCTGGAAGGGAAAAAGAGGAAAGGAGGAGGTGGAAAAGTTAAAGTTTAATTTCAAAAAGTTTAATTTCAAAAAGTTTGAATTTTTATTTCTGATTTTTGCATAGATCGATGGTTTAGAATCGCCCCACATAGATCAACGGCTTAGAAGGAAGTGGAAAAGTGGAGGCAAAAAGTTATAATTTTGGTCGTAAAAATTTAGAGTCTCGTCTTCTGCTTTCCATGATACGTAGATTTGATGGCTAGGTATGTATCTGCAAAGATATAATGACTAAGAAAAGGTGGAAGCAGTAAAGTAGAAAATTGGAAAAGTGGAAGCGGAAATGCAGAGGCAGAAAAGTAGAATTTTAATTTATTGAAATTGGCGAACCCGTTTTCCGCTTTCCAGAAGGGAGAAAGAAGAAAGGAGTTGTTAAGGTTGTGTGATATAATGGTTCAAATCATACCCGGTCCATATTTGAGATGATCTGAGCCGTCCAAACTCTATTTTGTTTTTTCCAGTGAACCATTGGGGAAAATTAGAAATATTTGTCTCAAAACTTAAACTAAATATTTGCTTGCTTAACAGGGCACTAATCATCGTGTTTTTATTTTGTTTGAATAAATGACACATATCATTAAATTTATAATTGAAAGTATGGTGATTAGTTACATTCTCCATTGAAATTTTTTTCTTGTTTACATATCAAATATATCTCTCATGATGTTCTCTTTATGTATTTTAGGTACTAGGGTTCACCAAGTTAGGATGGACGATTGCGAGATCAGGTAAAGGTTGCAGTTTTTAACGGCTGAGATTCATGGCAGATACATATCTATGGTCCTGAAGAATTCCTATTTTTTAGCTTGCGTGAATCAAATAAATATCTCAAAACCATGGAATTGGTTAAAGGGATACATCTTTCAATGACCAAGATCAAAGGTGGAGTCATATCGACAGTGGACGTGCATTTCACTGATTCAACATGCTCATGGAAAATAACTTTTGAAATATGTGGAATTGATTAAAGGGTTGCATCTTTCAATGACTGATATATGCTCAGAATTAGATCTATGGCAGAGAAAAATTTAGTTGATTCAACAAGCACGGGGAAATGAAATTTTGAAATTTGTGGAATTGGTTAAAGGGATACATTTTTCAATGACTGAGATGGAGGTTTGATATATATCAATGATTGAGGTTGATTTCGTGGATTGAATGTGCATGAAAGATGGAACATATTAGAGCTGTGAAATCCTGTAGACACGATAGGATTGGATGTAGGAGAGCTTGGCTGATTTGTGATCTATGATCACAAATCAATTTCACAATGCAAAGATGCAGGAGAAATAAAGGAGCGTGTATTTCCATCATGACAAGACCTGTGTATTTTTTTTTATTTTTTTGTTTTATGAAACTGTTTGATTCAACCAGGTGGGTGAATGAGAAGCCTGAGAATCTCCCAGGTGATGGATAAAGATAGTATAAATAGGGGTGTAGACCACCATAGGAAGGAATTTTTTCCTGGTGAAAGGATTCTGGACTATTGTTGTAAAATAGCTACCTCTTTTCTAATAAGAAGAATCATTGTTATGGAGAAAACTTCCTAGGGATTGGGGTCTACCACAATAGATAGATAAACCACAGAAATCAATCCCTTCCCAATATGCACGAGAAATAAAACATCTAACACTAAAGGATCTCGAATCATACCTTATTTCGGACGGTTGAACTAGATCCCCATTGAGCTTTTTCTAATCTCGCTTGCTTTAGCCATTCACTCTCAACAACAGTAAACAAAGCAAGCATGCTATATAATTTAGTGTTAGGCCTACCCTAGCATATATAATCAATAATGCATAAGCAATTAAATACATCCATGGATTCAATATTCATTTAAATGCACATCATTGGACAAGAAAATATATTTCTATTAATAAAATCATACATTACATAAGTGACAACCTCTATCGGCACATCTGCGAACCGGAGAAACTAAGTCCTCCACCTGGGCCTCCACCACCTCAATCCTCCATCTCTCGATAGCAAGCTCACAAGAAAAGGCAAGCTTGGGAAGAACACAAAGTGCTCCAAGGGACAAAGGGATGCAGACTCAAGTACAAGCGAGTTATGACAACAATGGACTATAGTTTTCTTTCTCTTTAATTCCTCTTCTTCAATGTATCCAAGGGGTTCCTTATATAATAATCCAAAGGGGTAATGGAGGGTCAAATATGAGTGATCTTGAGGCATATGGAAGGCCAAGAGACAAGTTCCTCAGACATACATCAAGGAAAACTCCAAAAATATTTGGCCTTTTGCACACATCTCGATATACATGGGTTTAAGTTCAATATCCGCTTATGTACGTGAGAAAGGGATTAAAAGTCATGTTTAGAAAATAACAGGTGTTTTTAGGGATGATATTGGAAACATCAAAGGTACAATATTGGTCCATGGGGTCCAAAGAGTCTACAGAGGGATAGGAAAGACCATAAATGTGTGATCTACCATGTGTTGTAAAATCAGCTGTAACAGATGCCCCCTAATGTGTGAGGTCATAGAGGTAACATGATGGCCGAAATACATTATAAATCCATCCCAAAAGTGGAGTGATGAAGAACCAGGTGGAAGAACCAGCCATCCATCAATATAGTACAATAATCAATCTCTGTATATGACTGCAAATACATATAGCAGTCCCGGATACATAAGAGTACAGTGGCCATGAATAGGCATGATATACAAAATGTGACATGTGTGGTCATCACCACGTACAATATATAATAGATAAGAATCTCCATGACAAATATATACAAAGGATTAAGATCTCCATGGAAGCTGAAGATATACAATGGATCAATATCTCCAGAATGGTTGAAGATGTCTGACATACACTAGAATCAAGTCATGAGAGCTGGAATCTCATGAACACTGGCATGATCAAGGAGGTAGCAGATATGGAATGCCACCAATCTGGAAAGTATTCTACACAAACCACTAAGAGTACATGTCCTACTATGTGAATAAAGATGTCAAGGTCGAACATAGTAGTCCATCATCTAATTACCAATCATTGATGTATACCGTTAACAGACGCGAGATCACCCATCGATAATGAAAATGGGAATCAAGGTACTAGAGTGCAATCTAATAAGTGTGAATAAATGTGTTGAGGTCGAACACTTGAAAGAATACATCGATCAGGGGACATTGATGTATTCCCAAAAATGTCGACGGCGATAGAACCTACCACTGATGACTATAAGTCTCAAGGCACTCAAATGACTCTAGACTCCTATCCCAGAATAAATGTTGTGAAGCCGATGGGATGGAATCCGTTGGAAGGAGGGAATTAAGGAATCCCCCATCAACCAACATGAGGTACTCAACAATGTTGTATAATGTGGAAGGACTCAAACAATATGTGCAAGAACTAGTAATAGTACCGGGAATGGCCGACATGCAAAGTCAAGAAAACTGAGGAATGGCCAACTCAGGTTTCAACTTCCTTAGAACAAGATCATAAAGGCAATTAGTGACTAAAGATAAGCAGCATGGACTCGATATGTAAACTGGGACATCTCTGTGATGCAAAAGGCATCAACAGAGGCTCCATAAGGACTGGAAGCTTAACTAGTTGGTGGAGATAAACTCAGAGTAACAAGTATAGATACTAAATTCAAACTAATAACCCAACCAACAGATGTGATATACAGTGCTCTGTTCGAAGGTGACATGACTCGACTACTGCCAAATATAACATCTTTTCCTGTCTGGATTTTTGGTTTTTTTATTTTTTTTGGAATTTTTCAGATATTTTGAAAATCTTGAAAAAGAATAAAAGTGCTTTATAGTTACAAATCTAGGAGGAGACGAGTGTGAGGGGACAAGCAAACTAGTTCCAAGCAGTGGAACATACCTATGCTTAATGTAAGGAAACATGTGAAGGATAATGACACTCGGGGGAAGGTCCCCTCCTAGTAAAATATGGGGAATCAAGCTACAAAATATATGTAAAAAGGATCTTCTTGGATAGACATGAGAAAAGCATGGGCTATATGGTTGATAATAAAAGTTAGGGAAGTCAACGTAAGGCTCAATAAGGCAAGCAAAACTCATGATAATGCAATTAAAACTTGACATATACAAGGGAGTCCCAGGGAAATGGCTAGCATAAAGTTCAAGAGGAGTATGAAGTTCTTGCTCAAGGGCATGGCGGGACTGAAAAGGGACTCCCAAAACCTAAATGAGGCATCTCAGCATGGGTACCAAATGCAAAAAGGATCTAACTATGGCACCCATGTATAGGAAAGCTCTACCATTCATATAGTACCACTTCTAACAACAACATGAAGATTTTTTGATACCATGGAATGGGTTCGTACCTAAGGTTAAAATGAAACGGTCATAAGGTCATGCAAAATGCAGACAGATATGAAATCCTAACCTATATGCCAGTTCAGACGTAATACCTATGATAGGAATGAATGGGTCGAAACCTCAGAGAGAGTGTACAAAAGCTAGACCCTACATGACAACCATATTAGTCCAAAACAACCCAAAATAGTCAATAAAGAATCCAAAATATAGGATATAGGGAGGAATTATCATGACAACTGCACTCAAAGGAAACAATGCGGTGAACGATGGGACTTAAAAATGAAAGTAAGGTGTAGATGAAACATTCACGCATCCACTACCACCCCCATGAGGGTGAACATCGGTGTAAAGACCGAGAGGAGGGAGTCAATATCCTTTACAAATGGAGTAGAGGGAAAAATGTGACCACTCCTAAATCTATAAGCATGGTAAGGGGATGTGACGCCCCCAAATCAGACACCAGGGTCCGTACTAGGATGAAGGAAAGGTGATAAGATACCAGGCATGCTGAAAATAAAAGTACCCAAACTGAAGAGAGCATAAATATACTCAAGTAACCGTGATCCCAAAGTCCAACTAGCGCACAAAGAGCACACTCCTAAGAAAATATATAACCAAAATACAAACAAACCAAGGGGAGGATATGTGAGCTCCTGAATGCACCAGGTATGTATCGCCTAGGAGAGGCTCGAAACTCCCATAAATCACAAGCAGAGGTATGTAACCTATTGTAGTGGCCCTCATCTTCAACACATATAGCGACTGTGTTGTCCAACACCTACCTGGCCAGGACACCTATAGAATAACCTATGTGAGTACCCCCTATGATACCTAGGTAAGGAAACTAAGGTCAACCCAATATAACCAATTCTCAAGTGGACAGTCGCAGGCGGGATCGATCGTATGGGTAGGGTAGCAAAGCCCGAAACTCTCAAAATATCCCCCAAATATGAATACAATCCTGGAAATATCTCTGGTTCTCACAGAAAGTGACCAGGGGTCATCCCAATCACAATCGCAGGCACTGCCTCATGCTTAACTCCCATGTAAGAGGAGCGTCCTGAGAAACACTAATTATCCCAAGGGTTTCACTCTCTCACTTGGACAGACACCTAATTGTTTTTTTTAGTGGTCTTGGAGAATTGACTCACAATGAACTATTCCAAGACCCTAAAACCTATTCTTGTTGATGCACCCTAGAAAAGAAAAGAGTGTAATTCATTTTATTATTCGTTGATTTTAATTGGCTATATTACTCAAAGGGTAAATGGACATGCAACTAATGAAGTTATGACACAACAAGAAGTAAAATGAACACCTAATAAGCAATGCAAATGCAAAGTGTAGAATGAAAAACATGGTATGCTACTATGTGAAGCGCAATATTTTTTCTTGAAATGTATATGCAATCATTCCTATATAAAAACGTAAACACAACTCTCATCCAAGCAATCCAATGCAAGTACCTTCTTAAATCCATGTGTAAGATGCAAGTAAGAATGCAACTATTTTGTATTTTCAATATAAAAGAATGAAAAATGCAAATAAAATTCACCTAAAACTCTCAGTCTCTATGGCCAGCATAAAACACAAACCTAGCAAGACACCAAGACAAAAAGAGTAATGCACTAATGGAAAATCGAAAAGGATAAATGACTAAAACTACGTTTAAAGAAAAATCAATGAAAATGCAGTCTCTGGTCATAAAAGAAGCATCTAATAGACCACATCAGAACCAAGGAAGACACAACCACACTCACAACCCACCCAACAACTTCTTCCCACAACATCAAACTCAACCAAAAGGGAGGATGTACATGACTGTTTAAAGAACAATTGCATATGTACATGACTTTTGGCTAAAAAGATGCATGTATACACATATTTTGGCCAAAAATCTGCATGTATACACGAATTTTGGCCAAAAATCCTCATATGTACGTAACTTTTGGCCAAAAACCTGCGTATATAGAGAAGACAGTGGTAAAAAGCAGGCCAAGGGTCAAACCAATAAAGGGGAGTTTCAATGGATGAACATACTATAAAATGTGACACAGAAATAGGGAGAAATAGAGAGTAAGTCAATAATATCAAGCACATTGTGCCCCCAAAATCCAAATAAAAATAAGGAACTTCCCCAGTATGTTCACCAATTCTGTTATGGAGAAAACTTCCAATGGCTTGGGGTGTACCACAACAGACAGAGAAACTGCAGAAATCAATCCCTTCCCAACATGCAAGAGAAATAAAACATCTAACACTAAAGGATCTTGAATCATACCTTATTCTGGATGGTTGAAGTAGATCCCCGTGGAGCTTTTTCCAATCCTGCTTGCTTTAGCCATTCACTCTCAACAACAGCAAACAAATAAAGCATGCTATATAATATAGTGTTAGGCATACTCTAGAATATATAATAAATAATGCATAATCAATTAAACACATCCATGGATTCAATATTCATTTAAATCCATATCATTGGACAGGAAAAGATCTTTCTATTAATAAAATCAGAGATTACACAAGTGACAACCTCTGTCAGCACATCTGCGAACAAGAGATACTGAGTCCTCCACCTAGGCCTCCACCACCTCAATCCTCCATCTCTAGATAGCAAGCTCACAAGAAAAGGAAAGCTTGGGAAGAACACAATGTGTTCCAAGGGACAAAGGGATGCAGACTCAAGTACAAGCAACTTACGGAAACAATGGACTATTACAGTTTTCTTTCTCTTCAATTCCTTTTCTTCAATGTATCCAAGGGTTTCCTTATATAATACTCCAAAGGGGTAATGAAGGGTCAAATCCGAGTGATATCGAGGAATATGGAAGGCCAAGAGATAAGTGACTTGGACATACATCAATGAAAAATACAAAAATATTTGGCCTTTTGCACACATCCCGATGTACGCGGGTTTAAGGTCAATATTCGTGTATGTACGTGAGAAAGGGATTAAAAGTCGTGTATATAAAATAACAGGTTTTTTTAGGGATGATATTGGAAATATCAAAGGTACAATATTGGTCCATGGGGTCCAAAGAGTCTGCAGAGGGATAGGGAGGGCCATAAATGTGTGATCTACCATGTGTGGTAAAATCAGCTGTAACAATAATTTTGCTGGAACAAAGGGCCTGCATATAGATTTAATCGGAATGTGTGGAATGCATACGGAGAACTATTTCTTCTTGCTTCCATACATCATACAGTGATATTGTTCTAACCACCTAGAACTATTTCCTTGGTCATGAATGTCTGTTGTCTGTATAAATGTCTGTGTTGATAAGGTAATAAATGGTTTAATTATATTAGAGCTACTTTTGGTATTCTTTCTGCTGTGAATGTAATTATTGTGTTGGTATGGCAATCTGTTAGACCTTTATGAGCATTTACAGTATATTACTCTGAACTCTAAATTTTATCCTTGTCAGGGTTTAGAATAGTTTAGTTTTAGATCTAGATTAGACCTTCATTTAGCTTAGGAACATGCATATCATTCTTTAAAAAAAAATCATATAAATAGTGGACTAGGTCGGAACCATGAACTAGATGGATTCCCACACCAAATGGTGTATGATCTAATTGGGGTCATTCACTTGAGAGAATATCTACTGCTTGGTACTTGGGACTTTTCTAGGAATCAACACCTTGCTTCTACAATCTTCTTCTGTCATCTGTCTTCTGTTGTTGTTTTGTTTCTTTGCTCTGCTGATGAAAATATCCATTCTTTCTTCATGCATTCTCTGAGACACCTTTACCATCAACATCCTTAGTTATTCAATATCCATGTCCAATCTATCCTTTGGCTGGTATGCTTGCATCCTCTTATTCTGAATCTGTTGTCGTTCCTTTGTCTCTTCAATTCCATCTACTAGGTTACAAGACAATTCAAGGTTTTGACCTTCTATCTATTCTTTTCCAATGCTGCAACCAAGCATTAAGAAGTCATCTTTATCAATATTTGTATTGATCAACCAATCTTATAGAATTTATAAGTCTTCATCGTACTTTTTGAAGTTAGAAAGTTTCTCTTTGTCTTCATTATCCAACTCTGCAACAACAAGTTCTTCTAGGTACTGATCATCGTTTTGAGACAATATAGTCTCTTCTTTTGTCATGACAGATTTCTTTCTCTTTCTACCTTCACTTTCTTCAATACCTACAAACCCACACCAAAAATCAGTTTCAAAAACATGATACTCTGAAGTCACTGTTGATGTTTTCTTTGGCATCCTCCCTTTGTGTTGGTATGAACATAACATCAAACTTTCACCATCATCAATTTCTTCAATAGTCTGAGCTACATGATGCATCTAATCTTCATAGGATACCATATCATCTCTTACTATAATAGAATTATATTCTATTGTCATGCTTTTGGAAAGCACATCTTATTTTCCTTTAGACTTCATGACAGTCCAACACTAGTACATGTGAAATTTTTTCCCACGAAAAATCATTGCAATAGCAACACATTTTCATCACTATAACGATGATTAGAAGCCCAAATTTTCGTCACAAAAGTATCATCGCATTAGCCACACTTTGAATATTCTGTCGGTATAGCTACAAAACATCGATGGCACATGGTGATTATGGTATTTGCTTAAAAAAATAGTCGTTAATATAGCGATGTTTATGTGTTTCTATAGCAATGGTTGGGCGTCACTATAGTGACGGTTTATTGTGGAAAAATAAGCAGCTAATTCAAATTGCGTTGTTTGAGCGATGTTTGGGCGTCTCTATAACGATGAAATATTGTCACAAAATCAAGGTACTATTTCATATTGCGTCGTGGGAGCAACGTACATTAGTATATCTAGACACATACATTAGTCGCAATAACAACGACAATGCATCGCTATAGGCACGGACGTTTTTTGAAACCAAGAAATTTCCAAGTCATTGTATGTTGTTATAGTGACGGTCTACCATCGTTATAAAAATAAACAACCTATTGCTATAGCAACGAGTGTTTGTTGCAACTTAGACGTGACTAAGCACCGATTCGTCATTATAGTAATGTTTCTATGTCTCTATAGCACCAAAAGGATGTCTCTATAGAAATGTTTACTGTGTATTATATATATATATATATATATATATATATATAATTCGCAACAAAGATTGTATTTCAAATCTAGGAATACCTGCATTCTAGAAAGACTTAGAGTTGTGATGATGGAATTACCTAGAAATTATTCTCCTTCAACTAATGATGGAACTTGTTCAAATAGGTATTTCGAGAAGCTGGCTAGAATCCCCTGCCCAGGAGACCTGTTGAGCCGCAAAAAGACCACATTTTATTCACCTTTGATATACCATTTGTCACCTTATTCCTATCTTATCCTTCCATAAAACCATTAATATTCACCACTTTCATAATAAATATGGGTTTATAATTACTATTTTCCAACTCATTTATTTTTGAGTGAATTTGTGGTTAATTATTGATAAAAATAACATAATTTCATTATACTTTAAAGTTGGGTGAGTTTGGTGATGTTTATAGGTGTATTTGGAGACTTTAACAAGCTCAAAAGTGACCACCTAGCCTCAGATTCGATTTTCATCTTCTAGATGTGAGCTAATTTCAAGGAGAAGATCATGGAAATGTGGAGAGAATATCTCATCCAATATTTGTTGAGAGTTTTAAGGGATGAGTTGTAGATTTGTTGAGGATTTTGAGGGATAAGTTGAGAGAATTATGGATATGTAATTATGATCAGTTATCTTGAATTTATGTATAAATAGGAGGGCTCTCTCCTCATTTTGGTTAGAGATCTCTCTAGTGGTTTAGAATTTGAGAATAGTTTAGAGTTAGTCATAGAATGTATTTCTGATTGTAATGGAGATTATGCTTTGATGCAAATCATGTACTCTTCCATGTTAATATAGATTTTCAGCAGTTTCTTTCTTATGAGGTGTTCATAAAGATTTTCAATTATGTTTTTCTTATGAATTTTTAGTATAGATTTTATGTGAGCTCACAAGTTATTGTCAATTTCTTTATACCAATTTATTTCATGCATTCTTATGCTATCTTAGATCAGATTTATTTCCTGTAATTTCTTGTTTTCCTAGATTAGCTTTCTTTTCATGTCATTTCCTGTTTTTATCAAGCTTAATTCAATTTCAGTCATGTATTTCGAATTTCAATTATGTATTAAGTTCAGTGAAACTCTTCCATTACATATATTTCTTTTGTACCTCATAAGTTTACGCTCTCTCTGGGTTGACAATTAAATCATTGGATATCTGTTATAAAATTGTTTAATTTTTTCCCCAACAAGCCTTGACCCCTTTTATAAATACCTGAAGAGTAGAGGAAGGAAACTTAGTTGGATCCTTTTCAAAATAGCTTGAAGAGGTATAACTTATGGCAATTCCTCATCTTTGTCATTCAAAAACTCAATGATTTCCACCACAAAAAAATCATGCTAATAAATTTCCAACTTTATTAAAACCCATCCTCCCCCCTCTTTCCCCCTACTAAGTTTCCTTGTTAAAAAACTATCTTCATAGAAACCTAACTTTGGCCACCTACCCAACAAGCAGTCTATGTGAGAGTGAGTTGCAGTAAACAAACAATAGATGTTTATATGTTAAAAATATTACTTTGGAAAAATGATGCTTTCCACAACAAAACTTATTTCCTAAATTTGGTGGCATTCAAGACTACAATAGTAAATATAAATCTAATCTAATGAGTTTATCTTTTGACTATGATGATTCATATTAGGTTAATTATGTATTGAGAGGAAAATAATATAAACATATTCTCAATGCACAAAATATATATGCTCAACATAGGATAATTCTCCATAGACACAAAATAGACTTATAGTTGATCACCTTGATGCCACACAAATATTGTACTCCTTTCCTGGATGGTAAAACTCAACAAGTCCCTAATCAATGAGACAAATATTTCATTATTCATGGTCAATATTTACATTGTATGGTTTGATGTCTTGGTGCATAGTTCCCTACGAGTGTCAGCAATCTAAAGCATGAGAGTAAAAGACCATTCTTCAGAGTGAATATATAGAAAGAACAAATCAAATATTTTCTTTCTTCAAAATCTTTGCTTTTCCTTATTGTCTCACAGTTGAACCAAAAAACATATGCCATATAATATTTTTCA
Organism: Pseudotsuga menziesii; assembly: GCA_001517045.1. Taxonomy (NCBI): domain Eukaryota; kingdom Viridiplantae; phylum Streptophyta; class Pinopsida; order Pinales; family Pinaceae; genus Pseudotsuga; species Pseudotsuga menziesii. Next base: position 211,756 of record LPNX010689364.1, on the reverse strand, counting down.
GCAATCCTTAGTAGAAACAAAACCCATATCAAGCTAGATAAGAACTAATGAAAGAAAATATGGCATCAAAAGTTATAAGACCAATTTATGGGGGAAGTGAGTGACATATAAAATGCAAACTAAATAAAATACATGATGCATTTTGTACATGTGTTACAAAGCAAAAAAACAAGTCAAAATTTTCATTTAGGATGCTGTTTTTTGAACAACCTATAAAAGCCTCACACACTTTAAGAAACCTTTGCACTTGCATTGATGAGAAAGGTAAAACATAAACATATCATCTAGTAGGATGATGATGATTTGAGAAGTCACTCAAGGTGTAAATGAAAAGATTCAAGGAACTCATTTAAAAGGGGGAAATCCTTCTCTTCTCTCCATTAAGATATTCTCTTAATTGAATGTAGGCATCATACTCTATCAACGATGGCATTCTTATTATCCACAATTAATGTCACATGCCCCAATTTTGTAAAAAAATATATTATCATATTTTATTTTATTTCAAGACAATATGTTAAATTTTATGCTAAGTTGTAAATGATGACTTAGCAGAGTCAAGGGTGTGAATGTAATTCTAAATATTTTAATTATAAATAAATAAAAGTGGAGACATCAGCTTGGGAGAGTTGTTAAAAGAGTGTTACTGGTCAAGTTGGTGGAGGAGACTGGGTGGAGAGCAAATAGACAAGTGCTAGCATCCTCAAACACTTCCAATGTTGTAGGTGGAAACCTCCCTACATTTGGGGTCATGATCCCCCAAGAAAGTGGGATCATAGCAGGTGGCTCAATTAATGACAATTAACCCAAAAAGACCTAGGCAATCTTAATAAAAATACCCATTGAATAGAGCTGAGGTAGCTCATTCCAAGAAGAGAACCATTCAGGTAAATGCACTTCAGAGGATTTCATTGGGAAGGGAATTTGTGGAATGTGTTTGAGGGGTAAACTGCAGAAAGTGATCTAGTACAGATTTTCAGCTGAAGGATCTTACTGCTGAGTGCAGAGTTACTACTGAGTAATTGGACTAGTATCTTATTGCATGCTCCACCAGTTCTCATCCAAGGAGACCAGGAATAGGCTCAGGGGTCCTGAGAAGTCATTTTTTGGGTTCTCTCCAGGATTTGGTAGGGAGGAACGGCCTCCCAACGCTGTTGTTGTCCAGCTTAAAACAGGTTCTACAGTCTTTTATTTTTCTGCGTTTTAAAGTTTCTATGATAAATTGAATGATTAGGTAGTGCTTATATGTTTAGTAGTGAACTGATAGAGATTATAATACTTTATTAATTGAAATGTTCAATCTGTATTTGATGAAAAATAATCCTACCTGTGTTTTTCCATGTCTGGAATGGACCAAACTGTACTCTATCATAGGCAATATAGTTTAAAATAGATGAAGGATAGGAAAGAAATCTGAAATGAATAGAGTTATTTATGTTTTTTAGAGTATTGGAATCATTTCACTCTGTAGATAGTTGTTTTTCTGAAAAGAATATTAATATGCCTAGTTAAGTTTATTGTTTAAACCATACTGTGGTAATAAGAATGCTAAAAAAGAAATAGCCATAATATTTTACTGATAGCAATGTGTTCAAGTAGATAAGTTATTCTTTTACACAGTACTTTCTTTTATAAACTATACTACTAACCTGAAATAGAGGAAATAGAAACATCTAAGATATAATGCTTATTTATTTATGTTAAGTAAGGGTTTAAGTATGGTTCTGTTAGTTTATATCTTTTACTAATATTAATAGCTAACTTAAAATGCAACTATTCGAACCCTAAGTAGGGATTGGTAACCTAATTAATTTCTAAAGACAAATTAATTCAAGATAAGGAATATCTTAATAAATAACTTATTTAGCTTTCACAGTATTCTTTTATTTAGAATAAAAACAACTAAGATACATTAGTAACCTATGCTTTAAGTATTTTTAACGAGGAACTGTCCTTTAACTCTTATAGACAAATTATATATGTAAAGGAGTAATGACAGGGTTGAAAATCCTCATTTCACTTTTTAGCAATCTTACAGAAATAATCCTATTGAATAAACTAAACTATTATAGACTGGTCTCAGTCTTTATTAATAAAATGTATGTGCAAATACAAACTTAAGAAAATGTAGTATTCACAGATAATATTATTATTATAAATAATATCGTTTATAGATTAATAATTCTTTAAACAAAATGAAGGATTTTTAAAGTAAGAACCAGAGTTTAATTCATTAAACCCTAACCTATAAATTCTTGAGTACTGGAATGGTTTAAAATTATATTAACAGTAATCTAATCTATTTATTAACAATACAAAAAATATCTTTTTACAAGTTAAATAGGGTTAAAACCCTAGCTCGTAATTCTGAGCTGAAATTACTCAGTTTTCTTTAAAATATGTAAAACCATTACAGTAGTAACTCAAGATAAGCAATAAACTTATTTATTTTTATATAACCATTAAAATAACAATTTAAATTCATTTACATAGAGATAAAATACAAACACATAAATGAAAACGAATTTAACTTATAGACAGACTGTCCTAAAAATATTTACATTATAGCCACGAGTCCGAAGGCCGAATGTAAGTCAAAACATTAACAAAGTACAAAAAACTTAGCTAAGAGCCAAGTATCTACATCGTGCTTTGGAGTATGAACAAGTATAAACATAATATTACAAAACTATAAGTTCAACCTTAATACAAGAGAAGAGCTTTACAAGACATAGCTTAAAGCTGAAGTCACCTTGCGAACATCAAGGGTTTTAACCAAAACAAAAACTATAAAAACAAAGGACAACAACCCAATACTGGGTGCAACACGGCTGAGACTTTTTCCAACTGCAAGAGTCTATACAAGAAGGGGGATCCATATTCGAAACCGAAGCTTACCATGAATGATTCGTGGAGCCTTTTATACAGCACGACGGTCAACCTTGGAGACGACCCAACCTGCATTATAAAGAACCAAGGCTATTTAAAATTCAGAAACCCTTATGTGGAAAAGAATAATAAACAACAACAACTCTTAATCATTATTTTTTTTCTCACCTCAACTGGAAGTGAAAGTGATGGAGCCTTGGATGAATAGTAACACCACTCCCAACGCTAAAAAGAGCCAAAACCTCATTCTCATAGAGGATGGAGACAACGGGATTTTGGTGTTTTTCACAAATATCAGTAGGGGTGTAGGTAAGCCTAAGCAATGGCTGCAAGGAGTCTGCAAGCATGGATTCGGACTGCCACTAACATGAAAATAGGTAAACTAAACTCCAAAACCCTAAGATGAAGGAGCTACACCATCACTTATAGTAAGCTCAAGCTTTCACCAATGACAAACCGCGACAGAGGACTAGCAAAAAGGAGTTTCAAGTGGCCGTAAAGCCATATACAAGGAAGATAGTAAACTCTGATCAAAGTAAATAAATCACAGAGGAGGTGAGCAATGGAATCTAGCTCAAGGGAGTAAGCCATGATAAATTCCAACTTTGGAGCCTCTGTATCTATCTGCAACTAACGAATTCCATGGGAGCTTGCAGAGCATCCCACAGGGCCAACGCAAATGTCAGAGATCGAATAAACCAAGGGTTAGGGTTGACAACTATATATGCAACCAGTGCATGGCCAATAAATTTCCACGTGGCCGCATCAATATAATCATGCAGTGGGTCGACTTTCCATAGTCACCTGCGTTTCATAACAATCATTTAATCACCCAATGATTTCATCAAATAACTCATGATCTCTATAGTTTGCATGGGTTTCATATATCATGAAAATTGTTTAACGTTAACACTTAGCCCATCATTGGCATGGGTTTGCAACATTATTATAACGTTGACTTAATACATAACATAATCCTTAAGCCTCGCAACCCAAGAGAAATACCTTATATAATTTATCGATAACCAATGTTATGAGATATCGCTAGTCAAAGCTAGTGAGAGTTATGTTTCTTTTTACATAGTAAGTTATACTAATGAGTATCGTGGGGAGACATTACAAGGTTATATTAACATTATCGTTAGTTATATGCATAATATATATGTGAGTATTAATCCCTTTTTTTGAATAGTTACAAACCATCAAAGCTTATAGTAATATAATCAATGTGAAATAGGGTGTTATAACTAAGTTGTTACCTATAGCATTTTAAGATAAATTATGAAATCATTGACTTATAAACAGTTTAATGAATAGTGTAAGAGTGGTGGTGTAAGTTGTTTCTATTAGTTCCAGTTCCTTTCATGGTGGTGTAAATGATTACACAGCATTCAACTTGAGTAATTTGCATAGTGTCATTTGGTTAGGATCATAAGTATTATGCAAATGTAACACTAATAAAACCTTTGATGTCGATAAACAAATAGTTTATGCACATTTTTTTTAAATCTTAGAAACTAGCAAAGTTTTGATAGAAAACTATGTATTGGAAAAGTGAAATGTAAGAACATTTTCCTATGAACTCTTTTACTTAATATAGATCCATGAGATCTTATCTTAGAAGTTGTGGCAGTTTCTCATTACTTGGAGTATAGTTTTACATTCTTACCAAATTACTAAGGTTAACATAAGATAAAAAGATTGGCTCGATAAGAAAAAAACCAACCCTGGAAGTTGTTCTTAGATAGAATTTAATGCAAGAATTGTAATATAGAATTTCTAGGGTATGCTTTTTGAAAATAAAGAATATCAAGTAGATAAAATAAACTTCTCAGAACCAAAGGAAGTAGTACTATCGCTACATACTCTATAAGAAGAAATACAATCATCTGAGTTTCATTTACAATAGCAACACAAGAAAACAAACTATGTTACCTTACGGAAGTAGGTTGGATTACATCAGGTTATAATCTAAGCTTGTTAATTGTAAATAGAAATATTGTAGGATGCTTTATGAATTTAAAGATGATACTCGGTCATTTATACCTGTAAACCTGTAAGAACAAATAATCCATCTGCGTTAGCATAAATGCTAAGTAAGCCTTGGAATTCAAAGTCAGATTCCACCTACTGTCATAAATAGACTTCATCAGTAAACCATGAATTTTATGTTATTCAAAATTTTAAATTTTTGTGAAAATTTGGGGTTTTGACAATATGGATCAGTTATAATTCACATGTATTTTAGATTGTGTTTTCAATTCACATATGCACAAGTCGCACAACATGAAAATAATGTTACATATTTAAAACAAAACATTCTTGATCTCCATATATCTAGATAAACAAAGGTACAATTTGAAGTGGGGTCCCACTAAAATGTTTTCACGTTTAATATAGTCACCAACAACATTCTTCAAAGGACACAATCCCATTTATATTTTTGAAAAACCCTCACAAAAAATTCTATCTAAATTGAATTGAACAAAGTTAGTTAATAGATAGAAAAATAATTTAACCTTATAAGAATTATTCTATGATACTCATTTAATAACTATGGGAATATCCTCAACAAAATTTCTCATCATATGTAACCTAAATAGAAAAAAAGTTCTAATTGGAACAAATATTGGCTAGATTTCAAGCAAGACTTGACACATTCTACAACAACTTGCAAGTTGCCAATTTCACCAAAACATCCAAGAGGATTGTTTTAATCGTGTTACATAGTCAAATCACTCACCTATTTGTAAAATGGTGTTCCTTGGGGGGAGCTAGTTCTCCACCTAATCTTCCCCTACAATCTAAATGTCTCACTCTTGGCATCCAAAGAGTTTTGTGTAGATTGTGTCAAGAATGAGGAACCTTGTTCTTCATCCAAAAAATGGTTCAAGTTGGATCTTATGGTGACATAAAAATTCTTAGAAAACAAGAGAATTTCTCAAAGGATGGAGAGAGTAATTTCTTGGGGCCGTAAAGATGAAGAGAAACATATCAAAGTTCAAATTAATCAATCTAGGTAGAAATTGTAAGTTGATATTTCGAATTTAGAAAAATAAAGTCAAGTTGGAACTTTGAAGCATCAACTTATATTGCTTGTAGAATGTAGATCCAAAAGGGCCAAAATCAAAACCAATATTAATAGAGGGAAAGAGGTTGATGATGCCACAAAAACATGTATTCATTACCTAGAACAAAAACTAGCTTATGAAATAATCATGATTCTTAGAGATAAAGATGAAGTCCAAATATAAGATGTGGATAAATTGACCCACTTTTAAATAATCTTTTGTTCAGAAGGATGTGATAGAACTAGACTAAAACCCAAGAAACTCATCACATGTTTTTCTTTAATTTAACATTTCCAAATTTGAGTAGTATTTCCTATCTCATCCCTTGGATAATAATAAGCATTTTGAGGCTTTACGTGATATGGAAGGTAATGGAAAATTCCCAGGCTTCAATAAGCTTCCTTGTGAAATTTGTTTTCACCTTTGGGCTATGATTTGTGAGGTTTAAGGATGCATTGAGAAGCTTTAGATGCGGAGAATTTAGGATAAAAGGTTAATGAAATTGAAGGCTAGATACATTTCTTAATATATCCTACAAGGCCTAGCTAAAGTCTTAGCCACTAGGATCAATTCTATGGATGCAAGGATCATATGGCATGAGAAAAATTGTTTTATTATAGGTTGTTTCACACCATACAATCTTATTGTGGACTGGAAAATCACTGAGTGGGAAAGGGAAACTGATCAAAAGGTTCTCTTCTTAATTATTGAATTTGACAAAACCTAAGAGTGTATGTATAGTTCCTTATGGATCGAACACTTAGGACAACACTTTCCATCAATTTCAAAGGGATTCCTTTGGTTTCAATGGTATTTATAGTGAAACATAAATGTTGTATTAGATTTTGTGACAAAATTATGATAAGGAATATGATTGTAATTTGGCAAGCCAAAGGTCTCCTCGTTTCCATTGGTATTTCATCCTCTTGGAAATTCTGTGACATTTGAAATGCACAGGTTCTCAACAGTCAATGAGTAGCTATAGTCCTATTTAAATAGTTTATTTTGTGCCATCACTATAAGAATAAATAGAATATCTCCATGAACAACCACCTATGTGACTTGTAGATGATGGGTTCCCGTATATTGGTAGGAAAGATGGAGAAATTTGTCTTCACATACATGCTACAACATAATAGTATACCTCTAATCAAGTCAACTTTCATAGAAGATGAAGGATGGTAAAAGTTCCTACTTGAAATAGACATGCAATAAAGGAAACTACGTGATTAGAAGTTTCCTTCCAAGAGCATGTTGTTGATTAGTAGTGAATTATGTAGAGTACTAGTGGATTCTATGGTATATGCGTATCAAGTTATGCATGAAATGTGGCAAATAGCTTATGTTGCAATATATATATATGGGAGAGAAATGAAAGTCATTTATGCATATCCATCAAGAAGTAATCAGTCATGATGCCAAATTGAGATTAACCATTAGGAGTCGTACTTTTGTACCTGAATTTTCAATGCCAGTTATGTGTTAATGGAAGAAGAAGGCCAATATTGAAAATCCATTTAACTACTAAGTTTCCTTCTATGCAAGGAGAGCTATTATCAGAAGCTAACATGTAAAAGAGAACCTCTGAGATCTTCAGATAATGGCATTCATGTACAGATAAACCAAGAAGATAAATTGATAGTTTTAGGCAGTGAATTAGAGAGGACAAAACATCTAAACTTATTTGTGTCTCACACAGTCAAAAGACCTATTGAAAATAAGAAAAAAATATTGGTAGGTTATGATTTACGAAGAGCTAAAATTACTGAAGAGTTTAATAAGGAGATTGACAGTGGGACTTCCCTTGTTGAAGTGAAACTCATAAAAAACAATACAAAGGATGGAAATGAAAAGTTTATGAATCAATTGCTAATACTCATGATAGACTTTACATTCCATAAGTTGAGTAATCAGTCGTGACCAATGAGCTTTTGAAGCAATCAAAGGAATTAATCATATCATTAATACTTTGACCCTTTTTATAAATACCTGAAGAGTAGAGGAAGGAAACGTAGTAAAAAACAATGAAAAATAAATGTCACACTCCATAGTTCAAAATTCACCAAAAGTTCAGGATCAAAGGCATCAATAGGAGAAAATTCAAAATTACTTACCTCAGTAGAACCCCATCCTAGTCCTATACCAGGAGTAGGACCTTCTTTGTCTTTCAATTCACTGGACTTCATAAGGAGCCACTCTAGAGACACAAGATCCATAAAAATGTCTAATGCACATTTCAGCTCATTTGGAGAAAAGATGCAAACTCTGAGGTAGATTCATCTCATTTGCATTTTATAATTATTTTTCTTAAATATTCAAAATCAAAGCTAAAACAATGAGACAAGCATGCCAAACATAGAAAAACCATACCTTAATATCCTTCATGTCCAGCATGTACCATAAACAATGAGTTACAATAACCATTAAAGTACTTCAAACAATAGCAGTAATAAGAGTAGCGATCTATATCGGATATAAGTTGTTAATGAAAGACAACAATACATAATAGTAGCATGATATATCAGATCTAAACCAATTATAAACTCAACATAAGATGTTAGGGTAGAGCTCCCTTATCCTGAGAAAAAATGCTTCTAAATAGTCTTCGACCTCTTAGCGTTAGGTTTCTTACATGAGATTTAACTAGACTAACATAATTGTTAAAGGACAGAACCCATAACTGGAAAAGAACATAAAATATATCAGTCAACCCTCAAAAATTAAAAATAGTAGCAGCACAACAATACGGCCAACTCACAATAAAAAATGACAACAAAGTATTTTAAAAAATGTCATATAAGGTAGCGATATGGTGGATGGCACCTAGCAAGGGATCTTAAGGTGAATGCAAGGGTGCAAGAATGTAGAAAGTAGTTGATTTGGATAGGTCTTGCAAAGTATAGAATAAGTTGTTACGGAGAGAAATTCCTATGGATTGGGGTACCAAAATAGATAGCTTGATTCCATAAATCAATCATTTCCAATATGCAATAGAAATTAAATATCTAACACTAAAGGATCAGACCTTGTACCTTATTCCAGACGGTTGAAGTAGATCCCCATTGAGCTTTTCAACTTCAGTTTGAATTGATAAATCACTTCTTCAACAACAAGTAAACAAGACAAGCATACTATATATATGGGTGTTAGATCTATTCTAGCATATATAATCAACAATGTATAAGCATTTGAAATCATCCATGGATACAATATTCATTCAAACATACATTATTAGACAGGAAAAGATATTTCTATAAATATAAAATCAGAGATTACAATGGATACAACCTCTGTCGGCATGTCTACGAATCAGAGAATCTGAATCCCCCACTTGGGCCTCCACCACCTCAATCCTCCATCTCTCGATAACAAGATCACAAACAAAAGGAAAGCTTGGGAAGAACACAAAAGTGCTCCAAGGGACAAAGGGATGCAGACTCAAGCACAAGTTCTGGAAACAATGGACTATAGTTTCTTTGCTCTCAATTCTCTCATATGTCTTCAATGTACCAAAGAGTTCCTTATATATCTTTTCAAAGGGGTAATGAAAGGTCAAATCTGAGTGATCTCAAGGCATATGGAAGGCCAAGAGTCAAGTGAGTCGAATCCATGTCAAGGAAAACTCCAAAAGGATTTGGATTATGCACACATCCCGATGTACATGGTTTTAGGGGTCAAACCCGCATATATACATGATTAGGGGTTTAAAAGTCACGTGTATTAATTTTCACGTGTTTATAGGGATGGTCAAGGAAACATCAAAGGACAAAAAATGGTCCAAGGGGTCTAAGGAGTCTATAGAGGGACAGGGGAAGGCCATACAAGTGTGATTCACTTGGAGTGGTAAAATTAGCTATAACAGATGCCCCCTAATGTGTGAGGTCAGAGGGGTCATACGATGGCATAAATACATTATAAGTCCATCCCAAAAGTGGAGTGATGAATGATCCTAAATGGAAGACCAACCACCCAATCAGCATAGTACAATGATACAAATCTGCACATAACTACAAATACATATAGCAGTCCCGGATACATAAGAGTACAATGGCCATGAATATGCATGATACAAGATATCATATAAGTAGTCATTGCCACGTACAATATACATAGATCAGAATCTCTATGATGAAGATATACAAAGGACCATGGTCTCCATAATGGCTTAAGATATATAATGGATCAAGATGTCCATAATGGCTGAAGATATATAATGGATCAAGATCTCCATAATGGCTGGAAATGTATGACATATATTGGAATCAAGTCACAAGAGCTAAAATCTCATGAACACTGGAATGATCAAGGAGGTAGCATATAAGAGATGCCACCAATATGGAAGGTCTTCTACACAAACCGATACGAGTACATGTCCTACTATGTGAATAGAGGTGTCAAGGTCGAACATAGTAGTCCATCGTCTGATTACCAGTCATTGATGTATACCGTTAACAGACGCGAGATCACCCACCGATAATGATAATGGGAATCAAGGTACTAGAGTGAAAACTAAAAAGTGTGAATAGTGTGTTGAGGTCGAAAACTTGAGAGGATCCATCGATCAAGGGACACTGATGTATTCCCAAAAACTGTCGATGGTGAGAGAACCTGCGACTGATGACTGCAAGTATTAAGGCACTCAAACATGACTCTAGATTCCAATCCCATAATAAATGATCTGAAGTTGATGGGATGAAATCCACTGGAAGGAGGGAATTAAGGCATCCCCCATAATCCAACACGAGGTACTCAGCAAATCTGTATAATGTGGAAGGACTCGATCATAAGGTGCATGAACCAGTAACTGTACCAGGAATGGCCAACATGCAAAGTCAATATCACTATGGAATGACCAACTCAGGTTTCAACTTCCTTCGAACATGAGCATAAGGATGAATGGTGACTAGATAAAGGAAACATAGACTCGATATACAAAAATGGGACATCTCTGCGACACAGGAGGCATCGATAGAGGCTCCATGGGGACTGGAAGCTTAACCAGTCAGTGGAGATAAATTCAAATAAATGAGTACAGCTCATAAATTCAAACTATAAACCCAACCAATGGATATGATATATAGTGCTTTGTTCAAAGGTGACACGATTCGACAGCTGCCAAAAGATAACATCTTTCCTTGTTCGGCTTTTTGGTTTTTTGATTTTTTTGGACTTTTTCAAATATTTAAAAATCTTGAAAAAGAATAAAACTGCTTTATAGTTACATACTAGGAGGAGATGAGTGTCATAGGGGAAAACAAACTAGTTGCAAGCAGTGGAACATACCTATGCTTAATGCAAGGATACATGTGTAGGATAGCAACACTCGGGGGAAAATCCCCTCTCAGTAAAAATAGGGAATCAAGCTGCAAAGGATATATAAGATGGCTCTGCATGGCTAGACATGAGACAAGCTCAGGATATATGGCTAAAACTCAATGTCAGGGAAGCCGATGTAAGGCTCAATAAGGCAGGCAAAGCTCATGATAATGCAATTACAACTTGACAGAAGGGAGTCCTGAGGGAAATAGGCCAGCAAAAGATCAAGAGGAGTATGAGGCTCTTGTGAAATGTCATGGCAATACTATACAACAGACTCCCACACCCTAAGGGATAAAATGTCAGCATGGGCACCAAATGAAAATAGGGTGCTAACTAGGGTACCCATGTAAGGTCAATCTCTACCACTGATATCATGCCACTTCTAAAACAGCAAGAAGGTTCTGTGACATAATAGAGTGGGTTTGTACTTAAGGCTATAATGAAACGGTCATAAGTTCATGCAAAATAAAAACGGTGATGAAACCTAACCTATATGCTAGTTTAGACATGATACCTAAGATCGGCACGAACGGGTCAATCCAACAGCTGAAACGACACTCAAAAAGGTCTCCTACATCATAAATTAGTCCAAAAACAGTCCAAAAGGATTAGAAACATCCAAACTATAGGAAAGGGGGTAAAAATTTTCAAAAATTTGAAAATTTTCTATAAATAGTAAAAAATTCAAAACATTATAAAACATTTGAAATTTTTACCCATTTGAGCTTAGAATTTCAACAGCGAATTCCAGGAGATCCAGCCGGCGGATTCCACTATCGTTTCTTCCAGGTACCTACCCATGTTCTACTCTTCCATTTTGATGTAATTTTTGTCAAATTCCATGGTGTTTTTGGATTTCTAGGCCAATCTAAAATAGTCACTGCGGCCCACATGGAAATCGAGGGTTTTTCTACGTATAGGGATGGATATACATGGAAAATTCCCTCACAGTCGAGTACATATGTGGCTGCTTGGCAAACAGTCGTGTATGCGGCTGTGCTTAAGGTTTTTTAAGTGTTCTAATGCGTAAACTTCTAATTTTTTGTGCAATGGTCCTAGAATGGAGATAACGTGGACATGGTGATGTAGAAGAGGCAGTAAGGGCTGATATAATGGCTCAACAAGCGCTACGTGCATGTGGGCTCTACAAGTTTTAGTGTCTTGGTGGCTTAAGGGCCAAACCAGGACTATTGCAGATGTTGGTGGACTACTGGGATCCAGAATTAGAGTCATTCCAGATATATGGGATGTCCCTCACCATAGAGGTGGAGGACATATACTTTATTACTAGACTTTCCCGATGGGGGGAAGTAGTGAACCTACATTCTCGCGGGCCCGAAGGTGGCCTGACTATAGATGAGTACATTGCGGTGTACTACTATTTGGACACGGAGAAGGTGGGGAGTCAGATCCCAACTAACTCCACATAGGTGATGGACCTAAAGGCCATCCTACTGACACTGGGTAGGATAGCAGGCTTGGATCCACTCCACCAGGCCTCACAGCCTCTAATGTTCTATGCAGTGGAGTGCATGAGACCCACGGTATATGATTGGAGCACTGCACTACTGGGCAACATGAAACATAAGCTCAGTGAGTGTAAGATGGCCAGAGTGTGAAAATTTGGTTTCAGCAGCATATTGAACACATTTTTCTTTGAGCGTGTTCCAGGATTGAGCCCTAGAGTTGACGTTCCTCTACACGGGGTTCGAGATCCATCCCAACGGTGTTGGGTAGATGCGATGCGTAGACTGGGTGGAGGTAGGGTGTCCAACACCTATCCAGTTGATTTATTTACATGGTGGTGACGACAGATGGTTGCCATCGATGACTACCCCTATGCGGGGATATATTTTCGGGGGGACCCGGACATGCTGCTACCACCAGGATCGGCATACGGTGACATAGGTAACAAATGTTGACACTCTCTTTAAATTTTTTAGTTATTTAATTTTTTTTGTGTTTTTTGATTATATGGAATCAAAAGACATGTTTTTGGGTGACAATACATAGTGACATCTACCATATGCATGCATATGTGGGAGCACAGTTTCCTGAAGGCTTCCCTCATCATAGACAGATGGGAAGAGGAGATGATATCATAGGTGTGGATATGGAGTGGATGCTCCAAAGCATTCATACCAACTTTGTGAGGCTGACACACAGAGTTCCCATGGCGCAAGTCGAGGACTTTCTTGAGGCCATGTAGCGCCAGGTGGTGAGTGTACCACGAGCATGGGTGCGATTATTTCAATGGCTAGCTAGAGCTGTAGTGACATTCCATGATCACAACCCCCCTCCTCCTCCACAGGCTTAGATACATGGGAGTGATACATTTTGTATTACTGTGTATTATATTTTGGTGGCTCGAGAGCCCCATTTTTGTATCATGACACTATGTATTACCACATTTTGGATGTTTATAAACTTTTATGATGATTGGTTTATTTATTTACATGTGTAAAAATTTGTGTTTATGATGAATTTATTGTGTATGAAACAAATGCCAATCTAACATGTAAGCATATGAGTCAGCAAGTTGATTATTAATTCTTGGAATATGTATGTACGTTATATTGTCAAATTTCCATTCTAATAACCTCACACCTAAGAATCTTCTTAATGACATTGGATCTCTAACATGGTACAAACCATTAAGTTGTGACACTACTAAATCTGAATCAAGATGTACCTCAAGAGAGAGAACGCCATGTAAAATGACATCCCGTAGAAGCTCAATAACGACACTATATTCAGCAACATTGTTTGAAGATGGCTGTAAACATACGCCTACTGAAGACAATACCTAACCCATTGGAGTATAAATCACCCAAGCAACAGAGGCTGAGTGTTGAGTGTGATGGCTCACACGATCCGCGAATCCTATGTAGGTGGAAGATTCCATTGAGATCTGCCANAGACCTACCTATGCAAAACTGTACAATAATATACAATAACCAGCCTTGGCTGAAAATCATGCATAGTAATTTTTGAGATAGAGCCCATTTCTAGGCTCCGCCAAAGTTGTTCCCTCATAATCCACTAACTCATAAGCACCCTTCTCTAACACACGTTTGAAAACGTAAGGACAATGCCACATGGGGTTAAACTTTCCTGCCCCCAAGGGTTCTTTCAGTTGATCCCACAAAAGGACCAAGTCTCCCTTACTAAACCTCCTTATATAGACAGACTTATCGTAGTGGACATTTACAGAACACTTATTTACTTCTAGATCCACCAAGGCATCCCAACACTGCTCATCAAGTTGCTCAAGGTGGACCAAATGCTCCTCCAATGGGGAAGTGTCTGGTAAGAGTTCTATGGCTAAATTCAAAGAAGGAATCTTGCATTCAACTGGCAATACCGACTCCACTCCATGTACAAGTTGATATGGAGAAAAACCCATGGAAGTCTTAACAGCGGTTCTATACGCTCACAAAGTAGGATATAACATAATGTGCCAATTATTCTTGTTTTGTGCAATGGTTTGTTGGAGAATGGATTTGAGTGATTTTTTCATTACTTCTACCTATCCATTCACTTGAGGATAGTAAGAGGAGGAATGCTCTTGTTTGTATCCTAACTTTGATGCCAACTCTTCCATCATACAATTCTGAAAGTGCGAGCCATGGTTAGTGATAAGCTCTTTCAGAATCTCAAACCGACTAATAATCTAGTTGAATACGAAGTGCGTGGCTATCTCACCATTGGATTTAACTGTAGGCATAGCCTCAACCCATTTCATGAAGTAATCAACAACCACTATGATATGATGATGCCCCCTAGTTGAAGTTGGGTTGCAATCCATAAAATCAAGCCCCGACTTAGTGCAGGGACTGGCGGTGACGATGTGATGTAATGGGGTAGGTTTCAAGTGCATATTATGTGCAAACACCTGGTAAGAGTGGCACCTCTTAACCACATCTACACAATCCTTAAAGATCGATGGCCAGAAATAACCCGCTCTTAATATTTTTTGGGCTGTGGAAAGCCCAGATAAATGACCACCACATGCTCCTCCATGGCAATCATCCAGCACCACCTCAGCCTCCTCATGAGTTAAACAACATCGTAAAATGGAATCTACCCCACAGGGGTACAAAGTGTTATCCACTATGAGGTAATTATTAGACACGTGACGTAATCATCGTCGTTCATCCTGTGAGAGGTGAGTAGGGAGCTTCAATGTTTGTAAAAATATAATGATATCCCCATACCATGGGTCTAAAGTTGAGATTAATAAGATGTGTTCATCGATAAATGTATCTTCACAAACCAACTCCTTGGCCTTTCTTGGGAAATCCGATATAAGATCTGCAAAAAATAATGACTTCTTCGATTTTGCCGAAACAAACTCGAGGTCAGATTCTTACAAGATGACAATCCATTTATTATATTTTCCCCCAATCATCCTTCGAGTGAGTACGAATTGAAATGGATTGACATGGGCTACAGCCAAGGTCTGGCGAAGGAGAATATAATTTCTCAACCATTGCACCGCATGTACGGTAGCTAAGGCAAGCTTCTCAACATGAGAATAATGGATCTACACGTCAATAAGATTCCAGCTTAGATAGTATATGACATGCTCTTGGAGCTCCTCATCCTCTTAAACCAAAACCATACCAATCGTCTCCATGGATGTGGCCACATAAAGTATAAAATCATGGCTATAGTCTAGGGGACTAATCACCGGGGCCGATGCTAGGGCTCGCTTGAGCACATCAAAGGACTCCTGGGCTTGCTCATTCCAACAAAAGGTGGTGTCCTTCTTCGACAGACGCATGAATCCTCTAGTCAAATTGGCAAAATTGACAACGAATCTCCGTAAGAAGTTTTCCATGCCTTGCAAACATTGAAGATGACGAATATTTTTTGGGGGAGACAACTGAAGTATTGTCTCAACCTTCAAAGGGTTGACTCTTATACCCTCTTTAGAAATGATGAATCCTGACAAGCGACCTGACCTCACACAAAAGATGCACTTGTGAGGATTTAACCTGACCAAATAATGGTGGCATATTTCGAATACCAATATCAAATAATAGGAATGACGCATTCTCATATGAGAATGAGCAGCAAGGTCATCCAAAAATACTTTGATAATCGATTTGAGATCATGGAAGATCAAGGTCATGGCCTGCTGAAAAGTAGCTTCGGTGTTCTTAAGGCCAAAAGGCATTTTCCAATATGCAAAAGTTCCCCAAGGACAAATAAATGCAGTCTTATGTTGGTCCTCAGGTTCAATTTGTATCTGATTATATCCGAAAAATCCGTCCATGAAGGAAAAAACCTCGCTACTCGTACACTCATCTAAAATCTGATTAATAAATGGTGTGGGGAAATTGTCCTTAGGATAGGCATGATTCAAATCATGGAAATCAGTACATATGTGGATTTCTCCCTGCTTCTTATCCACCAGAATGGGGTTTGAAACCCACTCCGTTAAGGGAATGGGATAGATAAAACCGACTTTCAACAGTTTCTCTATCTCTGCCTTAATTGTGGGTGCTTTCCTAGGATTCACCGCATGCAAGCGTTGTCGAACAAGCTTAGCATTGGGATAAGTCATAATCTTGTGTTCAACAATGCGAGGGTCGATACCTAGAATTTCATTGTAAGACCAAGCAAATATATCACATAATTCTTTAAATAACTTGGTGTATTCTTGAATCTTAGCATGGGAACATTCTGCCCCAATATAGACATTCTCTATCCTTGCAGGATCATGAGAGATATTGATAGGAATCATTGGAGATATATTTTCCATGTTTCCATCAGCCATCGAACCAGGAGAGCTTAATGGAACCATAGGACTACCAATTATCTCACTAAGAACCTCCCTAAATTCCTCATGCTCCAGGCGATCAGGCTTGGGAAGGAAGTAAGATCTATGATGGAGCTCTTCCCATGGTGGCTCAACTCCCGACATGGCCTCAATAATCGCTTCGTTTGAAGGGAAAACACTATCAAGGCAGTCTTGCATGTGAGAAGACTGTACTACCCATGCAGGAAGCACATAAGGGTCCTCCTCCTTCGTTCATGAAGAGGAAGGACTAGGCTCTGTAACACACTCAACATTAGCTTGATAAGCTACCATAGTTGCAAGCAATGGCACGTCCATCATGATGGGCTCACTTGAAGTATTTGGTGTAGGAAGAATCCAAGGATCTTCCATATGACTTGTGTGAAAAGACACCGATCTCATAGATGTCGAAGCCTCACCAGAACTAGACCCTATCATAAGGATCGGTGCAGGACAACTAAAACTTCCCATGAGGGATGGATACATGCCCACACCCACACTCCTAGTTGCTAACTGAGAGTGCTCTATGATCGGGATCGAAGCTCTCAAAGATGCAGTAACTGACAAATTCTTGAATGACATTTGATCAATCATGACTATCTTCTCATTAAATGGAAAGCATACAACGCAAAATAGGGAAGAAGATACGGCTTGCATACTATACATCCAATTCCTACCTAGAAAGAGATTGTAGTCAAGGGGTGCATCAACCACCTCGACCTCTATCACAATGGTCTTCCTTCCCAAACGGACCTTAAGGGAAGGAAGGATCCCGTGCGACCTAAATGATCTCCCATCAAGCACAGTTAACATGGTCATGGATTTAGATAACTCATGGGAACCTAAACCCTTCCAACACGATAAAGACATCACAGAAGAAGCAGCGACTTCGTCAATCACAGTGCGCTTGATGGTCATCATTCACACCAAGGGAAGAAATCAAAGCCTTCCTTTGCGAAGGACAACTCTAAATCACTTCTAGTGCAGACATCGCACAAGGAGTGCGGCCCAAATCCTCGACAATAGAATAGTTCTGGGCAGCTCAGGCATTAGGATTGTGCCCCGAATGCTTAAGGACTCTCTTAGGAATGCAAAGTGCAGCTTCAAGTTTATCCACAGGTTTCTCAATATGCAAAGGAGTCCCTGGTGGATCAGGTTCCTTTCCTGGGCTGGGTTGTGATGAACCATAGTCTTTTGCATGGGTCACAACTTTCACAGCATGTACCATGTTAATGCAACCACGACCACTACCCTCTGATGGATCTTGATCACCACCAGACTGATCATTGGTCCTTGAGTTCATATTTTTATTGTGATTTAAAGGGTTAGTCAGCACAGCTAATCCCTGTGCTAAGAATCTCGAGGCTTCATCAATACGAGGGCATAAGTAAGTGAGGTGATCTTCCTTACACAACTTGCAAGGAAATTTAACCTTACGTTTAGCTTGCTTGTGCCCCCCAACATTACAGGCATTCTTGTCATTAGTATTAGCATTTTCATTCCTATTCCCACCCTTACGATTATTCTTACCCTTCTTTTTATTCTGTCCTGGCTACTGGTTACCCTTCTGGTTCGACGATTGCACCGAAAGCACACTCACTGTTTGGGTGGGTTGAGATGAAGCCGTGGCTTTTCCCAAAGAAGATTGGTTGATTAAAAATTGACTAACCTATTTTGCAACCGAATCTGCAGGTTTAGAACTCGCACAACCAACAATGCCATCGGAATGTGGTCCAGGTTTATCTTTGGGGTCGAAATTAGAATGTGGAGCATTGGGAATGATCTCATATAACAAAATGGACTGAGCATAAATCAAATCCAGTTCCTGTGCCCTAAAATGGCTTGTTCCTCATTTTTCACTCCGGATGTAGAAACATCCTTTGCTATATACAACAATAACGACTTAAGGAACCATTCGAGGAGTAATTCTGGCAGTATAAAGGCTTTAATCAACCTCTTCCGTCTATTCCACTCTTGGATATGATCCAAGATATGTGTGGCTTTATCCTGCTGAAATATCGACAAGAGTTCAGTACCAACATCATAACGCACTAGTAGCTGGAAGTGGTTAAGAAAAGTCATTGCTAGGTCATCAAACAAAGCGAATGCCCCCCTAGGTAGCTCTATATACCATTTCATGGTAGGCCCAGTAAGGGTGCATTGAAATAGCCTTAAACGGATTGAGTCCTGGTGTAAGGAATTCGAAGAGCACCATAGGTGAAAGGAAGTAACATGTTTGCTCGGATCCTCTCCCGGTTTTCCCTCGAATTTGGGTATGTCCAAGGGAAGCTTAGTAGGGACAGCCAGCCAAGCCGGGTCATGAGTTGCAGGATCATTCATCAATATTGACAAGTCAGGGATATTCAACGTTGCGAGGAAAGGGAGCCTAGGATGATTAGGTCGATGGACTGCTCCCTGATAGTTCTGATTCACATAGGTCTGATTACCATAACCACCATGGCCTTGGCCATAGTTCCATCCTCTCATTTGACCCATATAGGGTGGCATGGAAGCACCATAGTGTGGTGTACCTTGACTATTTAGAGCTAAAAATCTGTAATTTGGAGAGTAAGAGGGTTGTTGATACCCGCACCCATAAGGTGAAGAACCCTGTCCATAATGTGTCCCATAATAGGGCCCATAAGTCATCGCATGGGATGTCCCATGAGACACTCCGTAAGTAGGAATATATGCTCCAGAAGTAGGAATACGACCTCTAGAATTATGAACATGTCCTCCCGAAACAACAAGCGATGCATGAACCTGAGACACAACTAGGTCTAGTAACCGCAGTACGGACATGACTTGTAGCAACTTTTTGGCACGAAAGACCATGTGAATGAGGTGGAGGGTGAACATTCGAAGAACTAGGGATAGAGGATGAAGGGACCTATGTAATTATGTATGTGTTATTCCCTATAGTCACTCGTCTTGGATCTGATATCCTAATAGGATCACTAACCCTAGACCTAGGAGGAATATGTGATGTAGCTTCCATCGTCGGGATGGAAGGTGCAATGTGACGTGTGCTCCCAAACCTCTCCGCATGGTAAGGTGCAATGAGAGTGGCCCCAGGAATAGTGTTAGGCTCAAACTCATATTTGACATGGAATGCCAAATCATGTGTGGGAAAACTAGACATACCATAACTACCATAACTAGTGCTCACGGGTTCAAAATGAGTCTCATCATCCTCTGACATTCCATATCGGTGATGCGTCAATGGGGAATCAACCCTAGATTAAGTAGGTATATCATGAAAAGTTCATATCTCAGAAATCATAGGACCTAACTCAATCAAATCAGATGAGGGATCATAGTTAGGAGTAAATTCCCCATCTTCCACATGAATGGGAGAAGGTGGTTCAGGAATACCTTCTATATGGTCTCCCATGTTGTGTGAATCAATGTGCAAAGTAGTCCACCTGGACTGTCTATTTCTCTCTCCCAAAGGAGGAGGAGATGTAGAAGGCAGAAGTCCTGCTAAATGAGAAGAACAACGAGGAGCTGCACCTGAATCTACAATGACTCAAAAAATATAAAAGAATTTCTATCTACGCAAACCCTGGGTAAGCTAACATGCACAGAGCAATCACCAAGAAAATATAAATCCAACCACAAGCAATCAAGAGTAGGATAAGTGAGCTCCTGAATGAATTAGGTATGTCTCGCCTAGGAGAGGCTTGAGACTCTCATACACAACAAGCAGAGGTACGTGACCAATTATTGTGGCCCTCAGCTTCAATGCGTAAAGCAACTGTGCTATCTAACCCCAACCTGGTCAAGACACCTGTAGAATAACCCCTGCAAAGTACCCCCTCGATATCCTAGGTAAGGCCACTAAGGTCACCTCAATATAATAAATACTCAGGAAGACAGTTGCAGGCGGGATTGACCGTATGGGTAGGGTAGAAAATCCAGAAACTCTCGAAAGAGCCCCCAGATACGAATAAAATCCTGGAAATATATCCGGTGCTACTCAGTTATGACTAGGGGTCATCCTAATCAATAACTGCTCACACTACCTCGTGCTTAACTCCATTTAGAGTGGAGGATCCTAAGAAACACTGGTTATATCAAGGAATTTCACACACTCACCTAGACAGACACATACATGTTGTTATTTAGTGGTGTTGAAGAATTTACTCACAATGAACTATTCCAAGACCCTAAAACCTAATCTTGTTGGTGAACCCTATCAAATAAAATAGTGTAGTTCATTTTAATTAAGCGTTGATTTTAATTGACTTTATTACTCAAAAGAGGTATATGGCTATGCAACTAATGGTGTTATGGCACAACATGAAGAAAAATGCACACCTAACAATCAATGCAAATGCATTGTGTCCATGAAAAACAGGGTATGCTACTATGTGAAATGCACAATTTTCTTCAAATGACAAATGCGAGCTTTCCTATATTGTTATGGAGAGAAATTCCTATGGCTTGGGGTACCACAACAGATAGCTTGACTCCGGAAATCAATATTTTCCAATATGGAATAGAAATTAAATGTCTAACACTAAAGGATCAGACCTCGTACCTTATTCCGGACTGTTGAAGTAGATCCCCGTTGAGCTTTCCAACTTCAGCTTGAATTGATAAATTACTTCCTCAACAACAAGTAAACAATACAAGCATTCTATATATCATGGTGTTAGATCTATTCAAGCATATATAATCAATAATGTATAAGCATTTGACATAATCCCATGGATAAAATATTCATTCAAACACACATTATTGGATAGGAAAAGATATTTCTATTAATATAAATCAGAGATTACAATAGATACAACCTCTGAAGGCACATCTGCGAATCAGAGAAACTGAATCCCCCACTTGGGCCTCCAACACCTCAATCCTCCATCTCTCGATAGCAAGCTCACAAGCAAAAGGAAAGATTGGGAAGAACATAAAAGTGCTCCAAGGGACAAAGGGATGCAGACTCAAGCACAAGTTCCAACAACAATGGACTATAGTTTCTTTGCTCTCAATTCTCTCATATGCCTTCAATGTACCATAGAGTTCCTTATATATCTTTTTAAAGGGGTAATGAAAGGTTGAATCCGAGCGATCTCAAGGCATAGGGAAGGCCAGGAGTCAAGTGAGTCGGATCCATATGAAGGAAAACTCCAAAAGGATTTGGATTTTGTACACATCTCGATGTACACGGTTTTAGTGGTCAAACCCGCGTATATACGCGATTAGAGGTTTCAAAATTGCGTGTATCATTTTTCACATGTTTTTAGGGATGATCAAGGAAACATCAAAGGACAAAAAATGGTCCAAGGGGTCTAAGGAGTCTGTAGTGGGACAGGGGAAGGCCATACAAAGTGTGATTCACCTGGAGTGGTGAAATCAACTATAACAGATTCCCCCTAATGTGTGAGGTCAGAGGGGTCATATGATGGCCGAAATACATTATAAGTCCATTCCAGAAGTGGAGTGATGAAGAATCCCAAGTGGAATACCAGCCACCCAATCATCATAGTATATTAATACAACTCTACACATAACTGCAAATACATATAGCTGTCCTGGATACATAAGAGTACAATGGCCATGAATAGGCATGATATAAGATATCACATAAGTGGTCATCGCCACGTACAATATACATAGATAAGAATCTCCATGATGAAGATATACAAAGGACCATGATCTCCATAATGGTTGAAGATATATAACAGATCAAGATCTCCATAGTGGCTGGAAATGTCTGACATATACTGGAATCAAGTCACGAGAGCTGAAATATCATGAACAATGGCACGATCAAGGAGGTAGCATATAGGAGATGCCACCAATCTGGAAAGTCTTCTACACAAACCGCTACAAGTACATGTCCTACTATGTGAATAGAGGTGTCAAGGTCAAACATAGTAGTCCATCATCTGATTACCGGTCATTAATGTATACTGTTAACAGAAACGAGATCACCCACTGATAATGAAAATGGGAATCAAGGTACTAGAGTGAAAACTAACAAGTGTGAATAAATGTGTTGAGGTTGAACACTTGAGAGGATCCATCGATTAGGGGACATTGATGTATTCCCAAAGAATGTCGATGGCGAGAGAGCCTGCCACTGATGACTGCAAGTCTCAAGGCACTCAAAATGACTCTAGATTCCAATCCCAAAATAAATTATCTGAAGTCAATGGGATGAAATGCGCTGGAAGGAAGACATTAAGGCATCCCCCATCATCCAACACGAGGTACTCAGCAAAGCTGTATAATGTGGAAGGAATCGATCACAAGGTGCACAAACAAGTAACTGTACCGGGAATGGCCGACATGCAAAGTCAAAATAACTGAGGAATGGCTGACTCAGGATTCAAATTCCTTTGAACAAGAGCATAACGGCGTATGGTGACTAAATGAAGGTAGCATAGACTCAATATACAAACTGGGACATCTCTGCGACACATGAGGCATCGATAGAGGCTCCATGGGGACTGGAAGCTTAACCAGTCGGTGGAGATAAACTCAGATAAACAAGTACAAATCCTAAAGTCAAACTATGAACCCAACCAATGGATGTGATATACAGTGCTCTGTTCGAAGGTGACATGACTCAACAGCTACGAAAGATAACATCTTTCCTTGTCTGACTTTTTGGTTTTTTAATTTTTTTGGACTTTTTCAAATATTTAAAAAGCTTGAAAAAGAATAAAATTGCTTTATAGTTATAGACAAGGAGGAGACGAGTGTCATAAGGGAAAACAAACTAGTTCCAAGCAGTGGAACATACCTATGCTCAATGCAAGGATACATGTGTAGGATATCGACACTCGGGGGAAAATCCCCTCCCGGTTAAAAGAGAACAAGCTGTAAAGGATATATAAAATGGCTCTGCATGGCTAGAGATGAGACAAGATTGGGCTATATAGCAGATACTCAAAGTCAGGGAAGCTGACATAAGGCTCAATGAGGCAGGTAAAGCTCATGATAATGCAATTACAACTTGACATAAGGGAGTCCCAGGGAAATGGCCAGCATAAAGTTCAAGAGGAGTATGAAGCTCTTGCTCAAGGACATGGCGAGACTAAAAGGGACTCCTGGACCTAAGAGAGGACTCGCAACATGGGTACCAAATGCAAAAGGGAGCTAGCTAGTACACCCATGTATAGGAAAGAATTACCATTCACATAATATCACTTCTATCAGTAGCATGAAGGTTCCGTGATACCATGGAATGGGTTCGTACCTAAGTTTAAGAAGGAATGGTCATAAGGCAATGCATAAGTGCAAGCGGATGTGATATCCTAACCTATATGCCAGTTCAAACATAATACCTATGATAGGAACAAATGGGTCAAAACCTCAGAGAGAGTGTACAAAAACTGGACCCTACATGACAACCATATTAGTAAAAAACAACCCAAAATAGTCAATAAAGAATCCAAACTATAGGATATAGGGAGGAATGATCATGGAAACTACACCCAAAGGAAACAATGCGGTGAATGATGGGACATAAAAAGGAAAGTAAGGTGTAGACCCAATGTTCATGCATCCACTACAACCCCCATGAGGGTGACCACTGGTGTACAAGACCGAGCGAAGGGAATAAAAATAATCCACAAATGGAGTAGAGGATGGAATATGACCATTCCCAAATCTATGAGCATGGTAAGGGGCTATGATGCCCCCAAGTCTGACACCACGGTCCGTACTAGGACCAAGGATGGGTGATAGGATACTGGGAATGTCGAAAATAAAAGGACCTCAACTCAAGAGAGCATAAATATACTCAAGTAACCACGATCCCAAAGGCCAACTAGTGCACAAAGAGCACACTCCTAAGAAAATCTATAGCCAAAATACAAGCAAACCAAGGGGAGGATATGTGAGCTCCCGAATGCAGCAGGTATGTATCACCTAGGAGAGGCTCGAAACTCTCATATACTACAAGCGGAGCTATGTAACCAATTATAGTGGCCCTCAACTTCAACGCATAAAGAGACTGTGCTGTCCGACCCCAACCTGGTCGGGACACCTACAGAGTAACCTCTACAAGTACCCCCTCGATAGACTAGGTAAGGTAACTAAGGTCACCTCAATATAACCAATGCTCAAGCAGATAGTCGCAGGCAAGATCAACCGTATGGGAAGGGTAGCAAAGCCCGAAACTCTCAAAAGATCCCCCAGATACGAATACAATCATGGAAATATCTTCGGTGCTACTCGGTTATGACTAGGGGTCATCCCAGTCAATAACTGCTCACACTGCCTCGTGCTTAACTCCCTTTTGGGAGGAGGATCCTGAGAAACACTGGTTATACCAAGGATTTCACACACTCACCTCGACAGACACATACACATTGTTGTTTAGTGGTCTTGGAGAATTTACTGACAATGAACTATTCCAAGACCCTGAAACCTAATCTTGTTGATGCACCCTATAAAAGAAAAGGGTGTAATTCATTTTATTATGCGTTGATTTTAATTGGCTGTAATTACTGAAAGGGAAATGGCTGTGCAACTAATGACATTATGACTTAGCAGTGAAATAAATAAGCACACCATAACAAACAATGCTAAGTGCAATCTTTGTCAAATGAAAAATAGGGTATGCCACTACATGAGATGCATAAATATATATTCCTTTTCGAATGCCAATGTAATCCTTCCTATATGAAAGCCTAAACACAACTCTCATTCAAGCAATCCAATGAAAGTACCTCCTCAAATCCATATCTAAGATGCAACTACTTTGTATTTTTCAATATAAAATAATGAAAAATGCAATAAAAGTCATCTAAAACTCTCAGTCTCTGCAGCAAGTATAAAAGACAAGCCTAGCAAGACACCGAGACAAAAAAGAGTAATGCACTAAGGGGAAAAAAAGGATAAATTACTAAAACTATTTCAAAGAAAAATCAATGAAAAAGCGGTCTGTGGTCACAAAAGAAGCATCCAATAGACAACATCAGACCCAAGGAAGACCCAACCACACTCACAACCCACCCAACAACTTCCCACAACATCAAACTCACCAAAAGGGAGGATGTACACGACTGTTTAAAGAACAACTGTGTATCTACACGACTTTTGGCCAAAAACCTGCATGTATAGATGGATTTTGGCCAAAAAGCTGCGTGTATACGCAACTTTTGGCCAAAAATCTGCGTATGTACATGACTTTTGGCCAAAAATCTACGTATATAGAGAAGGAAGTGGTAAAAAGTAGGCCAAGGGTCAAACCAATAAAGGGGAGTGTCAATGGATGAACATACTATAAAATCCAACACAGAAACAAGGAGAAACAAAGAGCAAGTCAAGAATATTAAGCCCATTGTGCCTGCAAACCCCCAAATAAAAACAAGAAACATCCCCAATGGAGTTGCCAATTCTGTTACGGAGAGAAATTCCTATGGCTTGGGGTACCACAATAGATAGCTTTACTCTAGAAATCAATCTTTTCCAATATGCAATAGAAATTAAATGTCTAACACTAAAGGATCAGACCTCGTACCTTATTCCAGATGGTTGAAGTAGATCCCCATTGAGCTTTCCAACTTCAGCTTGAATTGATAAATTACTTCTTCAACAACAAGTAAACAATACAAGCATTCTATATATCATGGTGTTAGATCTATTCTAGCATATATAATCAATAATGTATAAGCATTTGACATAATCCCATGGATAAAATATTCATTCAAACACGCATTATTAGCTAGGAGAAGATATTTCTATTAATATAAATCAGAGATTACAATAGATACAACCTTTGATGGCAAGTCTGCGAACTCGAGAAATTGAATCCCCCACTTGGGCCTCCACCACCTCAATCCTCCATCTCTCGATAGCAAGCTCACAAGAAAAATGCAAGCTTGGGAAGAACGCAAAAGTGCTCCAAGGGACAAAGGGATGCATACTCAAGCATAAGTTCCAGCAACAATGGACTATAGTTTCTTTGCTCTCAATTCTCTCATATGCCTTCAATGTACCATAGAGTTCCCTATATAGATTTTCAAAGGGGTAATGAAAGGTCGAATCCGAGCAATCTCAAGGCATAGGGAAGGCCAGGAGTCAAGTGAGTCAGATCCATGTCAAGGAAAACTCCAAAAGGATTTGGATTTTGTACACATCTCTATGTACACGGTTTTAGTGGTGAAACCCGCGTATATACGCGATTAGAGCTTTAAAAATTGGGTGTATCATTTTTCACATGTTTTTAGGGATGATCAAGGAAAGATTTTGCTGGGTTTTTCCCTTTAGGGTTTTCCCAGGATAAATCTTTGTGTTCCTTTTGTATGGTTGTGCTTGTCTATCTTTCAGTGATCCTGTTTATATGCTTTTGTTATGAAATAAAATACTAATGTCTTAGCTAAGCATATGGAAATTTAACATGGTATCAGAGCTAGCCTAAAAACAAGACATTATGCAGCTGTAGAAGCTAGGGATTCTTACTTTTTGGGTCTCTCTCCACAATCCATCATCAAAAGTATGCTAGGATGACTCTTCATTGAAGGGCGCATCTTTCTGTCGAAGCGGAATTCGATTTCGAGCATTTTCAGTTTTCGATTTGGAATTTAGGGCTTTCTACAGAAGATGAATTTTTGAGTGAGATCAGAATAGGATTTTTATCCTCATCAAAACCAAATTTTAGAGACCTGGATCAAGAAATTTGGTTGGGTGAAACTCTGGGAAAGTCAAACCCTAGTTTGACCCTGAGCTAGAAAAACCCTAAATACTAAAACTGATACGTTTTGGTACATTCGCTATATTCCAAGATCGGTGAAGGAATAGGAGGTGAAAATTGCAGGGGCAGAATATAAAATCCTGATGAACACTGTCTCCAAAATTCATCCTCATATGCGCTGTATTCCAGGAGATATGTTCTCTCCATGTTAGGGTTCCAGCCTCTTCTAGAATTCATCCCTAAACAGGACACCTGGGGATAATTGCAATATCTTGGGCTATAGAGGTCCAAATGGAATTACTGAAGATTTTCCAGAAAGGAAATAGAATATAATGTCGGTGGTCCAAATATCAGACTCATAAGATGAACCAGTGACACATGGAATGCCGTACAACTTCACTGTTATGAACAGTCATGTAACAAGTCACATTGGGAAAAGAATCATAAATCCTAAATGGTGAAACCAATTCTGGTGAAACCTATAGTGTTGGATTAGGGAGATGTGAGGTTACCTAAGTAAAAAATTTCAGACATAGAAGAGCATAAATTTCGGAGATATCACAGAAATAGTAACAGGCATTTCTGCTGAAGAAATTGGAAAATTAGGGCTTCCTGTTCCGGGAGCTTCCCTCCAGTGTTTTCAGAAATGGAGTACATTGGACAGATCCATTTGAAGAGATATAGCCAATCATATCTGAAATACTCCAAGTTTTTGAAATTAGGGTTTCTGTGACAAACCCTAGATCAACCAGCTCCGGAACCAGGACGGACACCTCAAATCGGTAAGATCTAATCCTTTGCTATGTTCATTTGAGGTTCTCATTTCAAAGTGATCTATGACATTAGATTGATGATAAGCTTGGTGAAGTTGAAAACTTCCAAGCCTAGAAGTATATGATCTCTCTGAAGAAAATGGATTGGACACCTACATGAGCATAGAGGTTCTAGTTTTAGAGGGAGATGAGGATAGAAGCCTTTCTCAAGAAGAACTTGGTCAAATCCCAGAAGATCATTGATGATTCAATTACAAATCAACTTGTACTACAAGTGTCATTTCTAAGGACATCGATGAGTTTTGATTCCTTGACCAAGCTATTTGAAGGGAAGAACATAGATCGGAATATGACCTTAAGATATCAGCTGAAGAATATGAATATCCAGAATGCAGAGACCATGCAGTCAGAAGGGTCTCTAAAATCAAAGGACAACTTCAAGCGGGGAAAGAAGAAGTGAAGAATGTAGAAGTGGTGATGGCCACCTTGAATGTCTTTCCAGGATCATGGAATTCATTCATTCAAGAAATGTGTTCCAGAAGGAAGTAGTTACTTTCAGCAGACTTTGGGAAGAAGAAGAACCTCGTCTCTGAAGATGAAGCGCTCATCTTCCAAAGAAGATCCCTCAATCAATGAGGAATATGAAGATCTCAACTCTTGAAGAACTGATTATCCACCTCAGAATTTGGATAAGAAACGATGCTATCATGAATGAAGAAGATGATGAAGGTGAAGACCCAAGAAGGAGTATACCCATGAAAAAAATAAAAGATAAGTATTCAATTGTCATTTCATGATATTGTTTTGTTATACATTTGATTATATTCAGTTGATGTGTTGTGCATGATAGATTGTTTACATTAATGACTGTATACTTATGATATGCATGCGATGGGTAAGTAGCTCATGGTGCTATACAACTCTCCATTGCTACTTATCAAACCTATTTGCTGACATATTGGATTAGTGCACAATCTCAATAATGTCTTGGTGGAGATGGAAGGCATCTAGAAAGTTTATAAATGTTGTATTGACTAAATAGTTGCATGATGCATAAGAATGTGTCGTTATGCATATGTTTTATGAAATAGTTCTAACCATGCAAATGATGCATTTGAATTGTAGGAAAGGTCATGTACAACCTCCTACAAGAAAATAAGGATGAGACTTGTTCTGAAGAACAAGTGATGACAATTCAAGATCCACTCCAATAAACATGAATCTAAAGCTCCCAGGGTCAGAGATACCATGACGGAAGAAAGAGCTTCGGAGAGTGGTAGATCCACCTTGAAGGATGAAGACCACCATGGGTATAAGAGATAACTCAAGATGGAGAAAAGAATGATATGAAAGAAGCTATGATCAAAGAATGACAGTTGATCATGGGGAATGATGTATACGATATGATGGAACAAGTGTACAAAGCAAGGTTCATGCTTCTCCCCAGAAAGAATATACTATGACATAACATACTCTATTGACCAGTATATATCAAGCATAGAACCACCTTGTCACGTCCCCATGCCTCCGACCGGTGAAGAGGACGCGACTACAAGCTTTGCCCACCTGAGCTAAGAGCCCCATGAACATGTACAGGCATAAAATTTGCTGAAACATAATGCTTAAACAAAATTTGCACTAAAATATGCACACAGGATTGTTTATCATGCACATATGCAATTTAATCATCATACACAGTGGAAAACCAACAGCATTCATACATGCATGTATTCATTTAACATGTTCATCAATTTCATTAACATAAATTAAGATTACAGAGGTAGAATGGACAAAATCACTTATCTTATGAAATCTCCTTCCGCAACCAGCTACGTCGCTGCAACGTTCCACCCAACCATAGGCCAGCGTGCTCCTCAATCTCTCAGCAACGCTGCCACCCTCGAGATGGGCATGATTCTCCAAGGAATAAGGGAACAAGTGGGCTAACGCATAGGTAAGCATACTCAAGCATAGCCAAGTCAACATATTTGGGTTTATTAGGCCATCAAGGAGCTGTAGAAGGCAGATTGTTAAGCTGGTGAGCTCATTACAGAGACAAGGATACCTACACTAGAACTAGCCTGACCTCTAAGACACCCATCCACACCCAACACAAGGAATCAGTCCCTTCTCTGCTACACAGTCCCTCAGGCCCTGCATTCCCTTCCAGTGCTATTCAGGGGTGATGGAGAAGAAGGCCATCCCTCTAGCTCTGTCTGTGTGGTTCCAGCCACCAGGTTTATCAAGCAAAACTAAGCCAACATCCCTGCTCCTCTCATAGTCTGAAGACCAACCATTGCACACAAGCAACTAAGTCAGCTGTCACAGCCTAAATATGAAAACAACTTCTGAGTCATTATTTTCCCTATCGTGGCCAAAATGACTCTCAGGCGAATTTACAACCATCCCCAGCATGTAAGGAAGACCACAACAACCACAACCAACAACGTGGGAAAACACAGCCCGTCCTGGCCAACGAAATCACCAAGAAAACATATACAGACTGAGCTGGGGAAGAAATTACAATCTCCCAACCTGTGGGTGAGCGTGAGCAATAATGCAGAACCCACAATTGTCCTGTGAGTACAGGATACAGCCACAATATTCACCAATCCACAGAGGAAAACTGCTGCGTGGGTAAATCCAGCAAAGTCTTGTGCGTGAAAACAGTGAGCGGCCAAATGGGAAGTGCGTGAAGGTGAACAGCTACCAGGAGGATGTGAATTTGCAGTGTGTGGGGGCTCAGCAACTCGTGGAGACAAGAAAATGTCTGCGTGAGACCCAATATGCCCAGAGCTTGTGCATGAAGAGAATCAGACAATGGAGATAATGCGTGGAGATGAAAAACAAAATTGTGAGGTCGTGAATTGGAGAGAGCATGAAGGTTTTTCCTCCATAGTGAAGTCAACAGTGCGGTGGAGTGTGTGTGAGGGTGAGGACTGACAGTCCTGCCACCCCACTCCCAAAGCAATTAACTGCCTCAACCACCAGCAGTAATTATTTAATGAGAGTGGTTGGAAGAAGACACATGGGTTTTTCTCTCATGGCCAAAGTTTAACAAATTTCCCCACACCCTCATCCTTGTGAAAATCATGCCCCTTTTGATTTAGTTTCCGTGATCGTAACTGGTCGGGTTCATTTTTAATTATAGATACATATTTACATGATGATCGTCATAATATATGCTGCATGCCCCGATATACAATCGGTGACAAATTTAAAT
The DNA here is from genome assembly GCA_001517045.1 of Pseudotsuga menziesii. NCBI lineage: Eukaryota > Viridiplantae > Streptophyta > Pinopsida > Pinales > Pinaceae > Pseudotsuga > Pseudotsuga menziesii. The sequence goes on along the minus strand of LPNX010689364.1, from coordinate 180,018 downwards.
CCCCAAACATAGCATAATCGATCAATGGTGGGGCCTTGGCCTTTAGCTCCACACCATGATCATTCACAATTTATACATCATATACATCTAATGTAACGGGGTCAAAACCGGGACATTACACACCTGTATAGAATGAAGAGGGAAGATGATACTCCACTGCAGGGGGAGTGACTACATAAAATTATATCTGAGTTCGACATGGTACGACATGATGGATAGCTTTGTGATGGATCGAGACTTTGCCAAGAGTAAAGTGGGTTCCAACCTTCAAGGTTGAATGCAGAAGACTAGGATATGTTGATGACCTGAGAAGACAAACTCATAGAAGATGTTGTGATACTAGAATGATGTTTGGGATATAGTACTCAAACTGAAAAACAAGAATGTGGTATCTTCCAAATGGATTTGCAAGATAAGATATGTTGCTGATAGAAGTAAGGTAAGAGTTGTGGCTAGAAGTTTCTATTAGTAAGAGGGAATTAATTCTAAAGAGACACTTACTCCAGGTAGCAAGGTACACTTCCTTCAAAACTATCATGGTAGTTTCTTCCATGATGAAGTAGAGACAAACCTTCCTTAATGGTATGATTGAGGAAGAGTCTTAGATCGAATAGTCACGAGGATTTAAATTTGAAGACAGAAGGAATCAAGTATGCAAGTTGAAGAAGGCCTTCTATGGCCTGAAGAAAGCTCCCAAAGCTTGGTATGGAAGAATAGATAGTTTCCTGATGAGCATGGGATTTTCCAAGAGTAAAGTCGATCCTAACCTTTCCTACAAGGTTGTAGAAGATGTACCTGTCATTCTATTACTATATGTGGATGACTTATTCTTAACAGGGAATGAGAAACAGATCATGGAAAGCAAGAAGAAACTAGCAGAAGAATTTGAGATGAAATACCTTGGGTTAATGCATTATTTCCTAGGTCTGGAAGTATGGCAAAGTTCAGAAGGAATATTTCTCAACCAGGGAAAGTATGTGGTAGAGATATTGAAGAGATTCAATATGTTGGAATGCAAAGTCATGGCCACAGCCATGGATTCCAACCTGAACCTGTTAGCTGATGAATCATTAGAGTTAGTGGATGTGACTCACTATAGACAGATCATTGAGTCATTGATGTGCTTAGCAAATACCAGACTAGACATTTGTTTTGCTGTGAACACCTTAAGTAAATATCTTGTTCAACTAAGACGGGTTCACCTAGTAGCCGCAAAACATGTGATGAGATATCTGAAAGGGACTATAGACTTTGGTCTATACTATGATGGTAGCCATGAGTATAGATTGTATGGCTACACAGATGTAGATTGGGCTGGAAGTATCTCAGATAGGAAAAGCACATCAGGTAGATGCTTTTGTTTGAGGTATGCTATGAGTTCATGGTTTAGAAAGAAACAATCCAGTGTTTCTCTTAGCACGGTTGAAGCAGAATACATAGCATATTTCTCTACTAAGTTGTAAATCCATATGGCTTCAGAAGCTGATATCAGGTCTCTTTGACCTGAAGATGGACACTACAATGATTCTACGTGATAAACATAGTTGTGATTACAAAGAACTTTGTGTTCCGACGTAACACGTAGAAACCCGGTATTTATACTTACAAGATAAGATGCAGATGATGATACTATAGATGCAGATGATGGTGATTCAGTATTTCTATATTGAATATAGAGATGATGATGTTTCCATATTCCCATACTGAAGATATAGATGATATTTCAGTATTTACATACTGTAGATACAGATGATGGTGATTCAGTATTTCTATACTGAAGATATAGATGATGATGCTTTCAGTATTCACATACTGGAGATACAGATGGTGATAGTTCAGTATTCACATACTGAAGATGTAGATGATGATGGTTTGGATGATGATGTACTGACGAAGCCTCTGCCTTGAGTAGAGTTCAAACACTTTCAAGACAAGCTTGGTGTGGTTCGAAAAGATCTTCCCCGAAAGGGGGAGTAGTGATGTTGCAGTGAGATTGTATCATCCCTGGGCACTTTCCCTAAAGTGATCCGGAGACCTCGGTCTTCGAGAATGAAGAGGGATTGTATCATCCCGGGACAGCTGTCCACAATAGATCCGGTGACCTTGGTCCTTGAGAACGTGGTGGGATTGTATCATCCCTGGGCACTTGCCCTAAAGTGATCTGGAGACCTCGGTCTTCGAGAATGAAGAGGAATTGTATCATCCCGGGACATCTGTCCATAATAGATCCGGTGACCTCGGTCCTCAAGAATGTGGTAGGATTGCATCATCCTTGGACATAGTCCTAAAGTGATAGGGAGTGATTATCCCGTAATTGTATCCGGTGGCTTCGGTCGTCGAGAATGTGGTAGGATTGCATCATCCTTGGACTCAAGTCCTAAAGTGATAGGGAGTGATTATCCTGTAATTGTATCCAGTGACTTTGGTTGTCGAGAATGTGGTAGGATTGCATCATCCTTGGACTCAAGTCCTAAATTTATAGGGAGTGATTATCCCGTAATTGCATCTAGTGACTTCGGTCGTCGAGAATGTGGTAGGATTGCATCATCCTTGGACTCAAGTCCTAAAGTGATAGGGAGTGATTATCTCGTAATTGTATCCGGTGACTTCATTCGTCGAGAATGTGGTAGGATTGCATCGTCCTTGGACTTAGTCCTAAATTGATAGGGACTGATTATCCCATAATCAATCCGGTAACTTCGGTTGTCGAGAATGTGGTGGGATTGTATCATCCCTGGACTTTAAGTGCAAAAATGATCCAAAGA